>JAHWFP010181563.1:0-13666 GCA_023313725.1 Lithobius niger | reverse complement strand
TTGGCTGTATGACAGACGTTGAGAGAGAGGTTGTATGACAGACGTTGAGAGAGAAGTTGTATGACCGACGTTGGCTGTATGACAGACGTTGAGAGAGAGGGCAGTGTTGCAATCTATGCTAGTCATTATCAACGTTTTAATAAAAGCTATAGGAGAATAATTGAAGCAGAGCTCTGTTTATGAATACTCTCGAATGCAATCTTTGTAATCACATCACGCAATAACGACTGCATCAATTAAAACCAAATTTTGCACATTGATAGCAGTACACCAAGAAGCGGTTTGTAAAAAAAAAATTGAGTCGGACATGCTGTTGAGAAACAACGCCATCCAGCGACCCGCTACGAAAGCAAATGGACAAAGAAACAAGATGAAATGAGCAACCGAAAAGATGAGCCACAACGCTGTCTCCAATGCAACACGGGTTAATTTATTAGACGATCTTGTAGTTTACCATAATTTCTCCCCATGTATTATTGTTCTAACATTAATTTCAAAACACTGGTGGCCTCTGGTGACGAAACGTAAGAGACTTATGTTCGTTAGTTCTCCATGTGAACTTCCGGTGAGTGATAGAAAAAAAGGTTGCACTAACAGTCCAGAGGGGTGCTTTCGAAAGTTAACACTGTTGGATCAAGCAAAGGTCACTCTCGTCCTTTCCGAGCGTCACGAATTGGGAGCTTTTTAAACCCAAAATCGTCACCAGAGAACGACTGATCGACTCTCATTTACGTGAGAGCGATAAACTTCCAAGATAGTATTATTTTAAACAAAAAGCAGGAGTTTTATTTACGTACTTGCTGCTAAGACACGTTGAGTCTTTAATCACTATTTTCTGAAGCGTATTTGTAGAATTACAACACCGAACGCAACATTAAAGGAGTCTGTTCACCGTTTCGATACGTTGCCCACATTGTAAACACAGCATCCACGTTCCAAATTCTCAACAGGCTGATGTGGGACACGTGATCTCGTTTTTTTTTTTACAAAAATCACGGCGCTCCTGCGAATAGTGTTGTTCCATTTTTAATTTACCACTATTTTCTTTATATTGCTTTTCGATTCTACGGCGCTGCATCTAAGAGTTGAACAGGAGACTTTAACTCGCCCCCTCCCCTAGCACACTGAATTAAAGCAAATAAACACAACGCTCCCCCCACCCCCTGTTTCTATGTCGTTCCTGATTGGTCGATATATAGTCGAATCGTTTCCAATGTTAGTCCCTGTTCCCCCCAGTTACCCTCAGGAACCAAGAAGCTCGGCGAGCACGGTTTGTTCGCTTGTATGGTTTAGGGCACGTTTAGGAAACCACTCGCTTTTGCATTCTCGCAGCTAGAAGCTAGAAATCACCTCAAATTCCAACATGGCGGCGGTTTTATGTCTGCCTGCTCGCAACGAAAACAGCAAATAACGTGAGTTCAGAAGGGTTTGGGAAAATTGTTTCGTCATGAGGAATTCTTTATATTATTGGCACGGATTATAAGATTGCAAGTATTTACTCAAACGATGTCGGATTTAGCTAATCCATTTAGCGTTGTTACCATGGCAATGTCACCTTTGCCATCGCGATTGCGTTCTAGCTGCGAGAATGCAAAGGCGAGTCGCTGCATAAACGCGCTTTTACTGCCTGAAGCGTAATTTGAATGCATCATACAACCGTCTAAAATTGAGCTAGATCAGGGGATTATGACGCGACATCTCGCACGATCTACGCGACCAGTACGATACACCAGTGTAATTTCTCAACCTGAGTTGCATAGATCAATTTTCAAAGGCACCCCAGGCTTGCCGCCAGCATCAACGCAAAATCCGAGTCTAATTTTGGACTGTTTGGGACTGTTCGCTCCCTAATTTCTGCAAACTAGCTCAAATTTCAACATTATGAAGATTCACACCAGCCAGAACTAAATTCTAGCTTTCATTTCAGGTACAAAATCCACGTCGTGAAATTTGTTTTGGCCTCTTTAGGACAAGAGCGGCATCTGGCGGCTAAACCGGAGGGCACATCGGATAGTTCTCCAGATGGACGTTAAAACGAGCGCTGTAGAGAGACGTGGCGCTGGGGTCCGAGCTAGCCTGCCTGCTCTGCGCCTTCTTCATTGATAAAACTTTGAACGCTGTCGTAATGGTTTTTGATCAAAGTTTCACGACGAGGGACGAGTCCCGTTTGAAGGGTTCGTTTAGCGTCCATGGCGCTGAAAAATGGCCTAATTCCTGGGGCTGCAATTACCTTCAATCGAGCCGGGGGCCACCGGGCGAAACGGACGATGTTCTTCCGTTTAAAGAGGAAAGTGTGATGCCTGACAAAACTTGCTGTGATTGGTGAGGACACGGGCGAGAAGAGGATTTAAAGCAGGATGGTTGAATGAAATAGAAGGAAGAAGAAGATGTATGAGCAGCGATTAAAGGGGCGTACCTTCTAAACGATACATGCATCAGTTTTTCTGGATCCATCACACGAAATTAAGAGGCATATGGTGGCCAGAAAATTGGTTCATGGAGGGGTCCCCTCGAAAAATAACGAAAGGTATGCTGTTGTCAAGTAAATCCTCTTAGCGCACAATTTTAGTTGGCGAGACCCAGATCTTGTATCATAAACCCACTGAAAAAATTCTCATCCAACTCGAACTCCGCACAATCTCTGAAAATAACCAAAGGGCAATGAACATCATTAAAAATGTCCGCATTCACCCAGTGTCGGACTGGCCCCCTTGACGGCCCTCGGCGCGGATCCTGAAAGGCCCCTCCCCATCCCCTAATTTATATTCAGGGCCTATTTTACCAACTCATCACACGATTTTTCCTTTGCTATCACAGAATCCGGAAAACTGAGCTAGGGGGTCTGGGGGAGCGCTGCAAGCTCAACCAGAGAGGTCCGGGAGTCCGAAGCATTTTACGCTATCTTAGTGCCATTTTCTAGCTTCCAGTGAGCACATTTGCAACAAATTGTCAAATTTTGGTGTTTTTTCTTATTCGTTCTTCAGGACGGAATGTTTCGAAAAAACTTAATTGTGACTAATTAAATCATGTTTTTTTTTTTTAGACATTTTCTTTGCAAATTAAATTGATCGAGTTCAGTTTAGGCTCTTAGGATGTAATACAAGACGACTTTAATGGATTACTGACAGGTGAAAAATAGTGAAATCTTTTTCAGTTTTATCCAGACGACTAGGCCTAGAGGTACTATTGCAACAAATTTCCCCATTTTAAAGCAGCAACATCCTTATACAAAATGGATTGTCGATAGATGAAACCTTTTATCAGTTTTGTCCAAAAGAATTTGAGGCATTATTGGAGAAAAGCTTCCACATTTGAAATCTATATCGCCATTTTCATTTTTTCTCCTTCAATTAAGGGGAACTTAGGGTAGGTTTTACACTCAATTGCGGGACCAGGAGAACTGCAGGAAAGCGACCAGAAACGATCGGGAGGTGGGGGGGAGTAGGTTTGAGGTTTAATGGCGCGTCGACAGCAAGGTCATTAGCACCAACCTCACTCACAGTGCAGTGGTCTGGGTTGCCACTGCACAACACATCCCAAACCCCAAATCTAGATCTCATCATAGATCTGTACCTCGTGCAAAAATAAAAATAAGAGCCGGACAGCTGGAGGATCAGGGGGCAGCGTTTCAGTTACTCACATGCTACACACAAGTGTTGCGAAAACAAATGAAAAATAAACCCACATCATAAATTTTACTTTGAAACTGACCGAATGATGATGACAATTAACCAGTATTCATGGAAACGTGAATTTGCAGTGAAAATATATTCGATTTAGCAACACGACAACTCGAAATGGCCAACTCTATGTGTTCCCGGACGGGGGGGGGGGGGGGGGCCCCGCGAATCAAGCTGAAAATAAAAAGCATAATGAAAAGCTCCCCCCACCCCCATGTATATAATGGAATTTGTTAGTTTAAATTACCTTAACGTTACACCAAACAAATCAATACCAAAAAAAAGTTTGCGCTTGATTCTAATAATATTAGCTGTGCTACTTTTTTTTTTAACCCTTTTTTTAGTGAATAAGGACACAAAGAATGCATTAAAGTTGGCAGTGACACGAAGCAACGTCTGCTACTCGCTGTCGTCTGATCCAAGGAATGGGAAAGCAGCGTCACGTGCGGCCTACCTACTTCCTTTTTCCACTTCCTTCCCAAACATTTATAGGGCTTGTGCCCTGGCTCTGGGCCCTGCGGAGCCTCTCGGGCCCTTGGCGATCGCCGACTAGCCGACCTGGCCAGTCCGACACTGTTAAATTCACCAACGTTGGAAGAAAGAAGCTTTTCGACGACTAACCAGTAAAGAATATTATCGTTAACTTATTTGCATACCACGCACTATGTTTCGGGGGGGGGGGGTGATATTGGCTGGCCCGCCCGCCCCCCCCCCCCCCCGAGGGGGTTCAATCGGCGATGTTCTGCCGCAGATGGTAAAGAATGAGTCTACGCTAAATTTACGTGGTCATACTACCACTTGTCATAAACATACGTAACTCAGAATGATATCGCTTAATAAACAATGGGAGACATTTATTGGAGAATATTTGGAGCGTATTCTGAGTTTTACAAAGACCGTGCTTCAAAGGCCCCTACGGGTTAACAACAATAGAAAATAATAATGATGATCACGCAAGCTACGAACGAGGTCCCGAACTGAGTTTGGGTCCACTACCGCAGAAGCTCCAAGCAAGATGGCCGACCTATCTAGATTCCGGCGCGTTAAGTTTTCCGGCTAAGTTTTTGTTTGCGTTTTCTAATGTTATGTAGTTAGCCGCAGCGAGCGCGACAGCGCGAGCGAGGCTCGTAATTTGGAAAAAAAAAACTGACATCATTTTCGTGAACGGCGACCTTGATTTACCTTTTACACCAATGGCGATAGTACAACCTTCAACATATACAGATCGATGGTAGACGAGCTTGGAGCCGCTATGGAAGTGGTTCCCTGAGTTTTTTGAAGCTCTATCGTGGCCAGCTAACAGTAGACGACACCAGACATCCCTCCGAAAAGACAAATTGGCAAAATAAGCCATTTTCAGCGCGATAGAAGCTGCATTCAAGATAAACTAGTCGATTTATCAGCGAGGAACTCGTTAGTACGACATCTGCGATCACTTTCCGAAAACTGACGATTACGCACAATAAGCGTGGAAAGGAAGCCTACCTATTCATATACCAGACTCACACTACCTAGAGGCGACGACACAACGTTCGAATTTAAATACAACACTTAAACTCATTTATGACTAGAATAGAAAAACGTTATAGTGAGGTTACAGCCCAGCTCGCAATCGAGCATCCCATTTTCAGTGTTGTGAACATAGGTAAATTATTCTCAACTCACGTTAAGTCAACAAAGGCTCGATTCGGTAGAAAACAACATAATAAATGAGTAATAATACGGCTTAGATAACGGATAATATTCAAAAGTTTTTTACCTGAACAAACGCTACCAGTCGAACAGTATTCTCAGAAGAAAGCTCTTTTGGCAGGCTATCATATGAACGAAGGAACGATGAAATTAAGCCGGCGACGTATGAGTACACTTATTAGCATGACATATTGCAGAGTATTGGCTTGCAACCAAGGCCAGCTGAGATCGGAGCTGCATTCCTGGCTCCACTCCAGGGCCAAGCCCGTCAGCTTTGTGCTCTTCCAGTATTATTTAGTGACAGACATGCCAGGAGCCGTCTAGCCGTACGGCATGAGAACCAAGGGGGATTGATATCTAAACAAAGTGAACTACGAATTTTTCCGCATAAATTTTGTTCAGGTACCAATCCCCTTAGGTTCTTACGCCGTACGGTACTGGACGACTCCTGGCGTGTCTGTCACTAACTAATGCCGGAAGAGCATACAGCTGACGGGCCTGGAGTGGAGCCAGGAAGTGGAGCATCTCAGCTGACCTTGCTTACGTCAGACCTAGAACACACGTATGATACAAACACTTATTTATACCATATTAACTTAACAAGAATTATTACAAACAAAGATAATTAATCACGAAGACATCGTGCAAATAATCGTGATGATCGTAATCATTAAATTAAAATAATAAATACAATATTAAAGGGATATACCTTCCAGCGCCATTTTTCTCGATCCTCCACATCAAGTAAATCCCCCAAGGTCTATTTACTTACCGTTAGTCTTTCCCTTGCTAAAAAACCGTTTTAAAGTGTGGCGTCTAGGATATTTTCTGTTGAATATTGTTAAATATATTTAAGAACGATCCGTCACTAAATGATCCAATGCGCGCGAACAATAATCATGACGTCTCATCTTTGTGTGTACATCTACTAATTTTCTAATAATTACCATGAGATATACAATCTAATAGACTAATGCGGTAAAAATTAAAATTAATTATTCCAATAGATCGCCGAAGCAAAATTATAAGACACTAGTCTAGAAAATTATAAATTGTGATTTTAAAATACAAGAATCATTCCGGTTTTTGACGACACGATCAATGGGTTCACGGTGGCTGGACTATTGGACGCAATGCCAATTGAGACAGTAGCTATGTTTTTCACTGCGAGGAACGAAGCTACCGTCTCAGTTGACCTCATCTGTGGTAAATACGTCGCGTGGGTGTTGTGAGGCAGGCGGAACGTTATAAGGCAGGCGGTATGTTGCTTTAAGAAATCGTAACTACACGACGTAACTACGTTTCGTACGGATAACCAAGGCCAATTGAAACTACTACCAGTGAATTAGGAGCTTCACGTACCGAGGGATGTTCAGACTCTCAGCCGCACCGCATATTTAGTAGGCTTAAGTGAGCGAGCGATCGCAAAACGCGACAATATCTAAACACACGCTAGTGTGTCGCCGCCAAGTAACAGTAGATCGTCCGATTGTAGACATCCGATTGTTAAAAAGTGATTGTTAATGAAAAAACTGCGGCTGAACTAGCAGACTGTGTCTTTTAACTGAAACCAACTTATACCTGATTTCAGCATACTGGTGTAAATTCCTCATGCGGTAGAAATGTTTCCAAATCGTTTGAATCAGGTGTCTTGGGTCCAGTAACGAAGAAAACGTCAACGCGAAAATGTGGTAACGTGTCCCTCATGGAGAAAAAGTGCCCTCAATAACGTTGAATTTGTGTTACTGGTAACTAGTCCGCAGACTCATGTTAATTCTCATAGGGTATAACGACACGTCTGCAGCTGATTAGGGAAAGTTGCCAGATCTAAATTTCGGCAGATAGGTAAAGCGTCATATAGGGAAGTACGTTTTTCTAAAATGGGGGTTGCAGCTAGAAGCACGTGGCCCTGAAGTGGCTCGTAAGTGCAAAATTATTGTTGTAACCATTGTTTGTATTGTCATCCAACAGTAGATTATAACATGCTTAAGGGTTACACGCTTATCGTTTCAGTACCTAATTGTCAGAATTCATTGTTTTTGCAAATAGTTGATTCACTAAGAGACGGAGTATCTTTTATTGCAAAGATTTGGTCGGTTTTTTGTTACGGTGCACGAATCCAAACTAAATTATCTGCCCCACGACGATAAAAGGGACAATTATGTGTTTGTGAACACCATGGTTAACGAAGTGATTGAATGATTAACGTAACGGAGGTAGAGCCAAGTGAGGAGGGATGTGCTGATTGAGTGAACGAAGCGAACGAAAATCAGCGTCAAACCGTTCAATTTCGCTGACGTGACGGCTAATAGGGCCACGGCAAATGTGAAAATTATGAATGAGCAAATTTATAGACATAAAATTTCTCCAGACAGAAAAGGTAGAGGAGACGATGAAACCGTCTGATCCTTCGTTCATTCACATTTCTATGAAAGCTGTGATATCCACCAAAATCATAACTGGTATAAGAGAAACCGCCAAATTTCAAAAAAGTGGTCGGCCTTTCAAAGTAGTGATATCATTCAACCAGGGAAAGGCCACCAAGGTTAACCCTGTTAGCCAAGTTAACCGCACCTAATAATACTTTGGGCGGTAAATGAAAACTTGGAAGATTGCTACAGCCATTAGCAATGTTTTTTATAGTTTTCATTTAACTTTCGAACTAATTAGTAGGTGCGATTAACTTGGCTAACAGGATTAACCTTGGAGGGCTTTCCCTGGTTGAGTGATATCACTACTTTGAAAGGTAGACCCTTTTTTTGAAACTTGGCGGTTTCTCTTATGCCAGTTTTGGTTTTGGGTGGATCATACTTTACGTATTCATCACATTGCCTCCATGATATTACTTCACGACAAAGCTACCGCCAGTTAAAGGTACACTCCGTCTGCCTTATAACAGCCACGCGCAGGTCGCCATCCTCGCACCATCGCATCGTTTCTCAAAACTACGCGTACTAATACAAGGCCAACTAAGATAGGAGCCGCAGCGAGTAACGCAGCTGCTGTCTCAGTTATTGGCCTTGGCCTTGGTACTAGACGAAACACCATGAATGCAAAAATTGTGTCGCTGCAAACCGAAATGATTTTCGTATATTAAAATCACACAATATAATTTTTTAGGCCATTATCTTACAATTTTTCTTCGGCGATCTATTGACATAAATAATTTAAATTTTTATCGCATTAGTCCTTTTGATTTTTGATCTCATGGTAATTATTAGCAAACGATTACAATTTAGAAAATCACACACACGATGAAACGTCATGGTTATTGTGCACGCGCCAAGGATGATTTAATCGTAGAATGCAAATCTTCATAATAATTCTGGATCCCGGCTGAGCTGGATAAAAGGAAAAGGAAAGTTAAGTAAAGGTTAATGCCCGAAAACCGCGGGCCATTCGGAAACAAGGCACAAGGGCGCGCAGCGCCCACGGGTGATTGTTTCCGAATGGCCCAAGGTTGAGGGCTTTAACCGACTGAATATCCCGCTCGCGATAACAATTGAACCGTATTCCTTGACAATGTCATTGCTCGTGCAACAATGTCTATCGCGCCGTTCCAAAAAGTCTATTGTAAAACTATCTCTTAAAATTTTTTAAGAGAAGTTGTTTGAAGGGATTAGTCGTTAGTTGAGTTTTCGTTGCATGAACGGTGATGGGGCATTCGAAATCGAGCAACAATGCCTAAACAATGTCTGCTTACACAACGTCTCAAGAGTTCTACTGTTACAATACTGTGATGGGGCAATATCTCATTTCCAACAACTTTGCTCTGGACACACCAATTTTAAATAGAAGTTGTCTGTAGGGCTGTTCGTCGGTGAGTTTTCGCTGCTTGAACGGTGATGGGGTAATCCGGAATCAAGCCCAAATCAAATAACATTGCGCTGCAAAGTGGAGCTAATAGTTACGCACACGCCACCACCTAGTGTAGCCGAGTAGGCTAGATGTAATACGCCCGTATTAATGGTAGGTCTATCATGAAAGGGGAAATACGCCTCTGGCAATATACTTACAAATATAAATAAAAATAAAAATATATAAACATTAATATAAATCCGCCTCTGCCAATGAGCCCGTGACGCCAATTTAGCTAGTAATAGGCTAGCTGTAATGTACTGTACATGTTATTGACTGGTAGCAGCGTAACTAACGGGTGAGGCGTTGGGGGGGGGGGGGTAATCAGGGAAAGTGCCTTCCAAGAACGAGGCAAGGGGACGTAAAGAACCGCGAAAAAAATTTTACGCATACAAATGCTCGCACCAATCGAAGTTCTATCGTATGCCTGTCAATACAGTTTCATTTTTGGATACTGATAATAACGAAGATGTGCCAGTATTTACATAAATAAAAATTAAAATTCGAAACCACTGTCGAGTAGAGCAGTATAGCACTAACATACAACGATATTTTTTAAACGAAACACGTTTCGTTATGGGCCCGCAGTTTTCAAAAAAAGCATTGTTAGCCAATTGTTGCTTCCGGGCCAATGACTCGGAAAGCGGGTATTCAAGGAAAATTACAGGAAACCCGGAAGGACAACAATCGCTTTAATCGCTTCTCATTGTTTTCGTGCACGTGTAATGTCTTTGCTACGGTGGCTAACAATTCCTGGCGATTGAAAACTATCTTCCAAACCGTTGATTGTTGATGGGTAAAATGAAAGAATCCATCCTTGCAGTGCTGGAAACACCGGTTCTCGTCAGATCCCCGAAGTTAAGCAGCACTGGGCTGGATTGATACTTGGGTGGGTGACCGCCTGGGAATCTGGCTGTTGCAGACATAGGGCCTTAGGGCTTCGGGCAGATGACCAGGAGTGGTTAACGCTCGTTAAACCCTTTGAAAGAATCCATGTTTCAGCTAAATGCGCATAGTTTTAAATCAAACTAATCTACGGTGTGCGAAAAAGGGTCGTTGAAAGGCATGTCTCAACTAAAAAACTTAGATCTAATTAATGATTTTTATCAAATATGCAACTGTTGCACGCTGATCCTGGCATTAAAACATAGATATTGTACTCAACAACAAAATGTTAGCCACTGATTTCGTTTTATTTGGTAAAAAAAAAAAACTATCGCCCGCATCTGAAAAATCACGAATAAAACATAAAAAAAAAATCGTGTCCTCGCATCAATTTTTTTAGCACCACACTCGAGATCCACTTAATTAATATTTAGCGGCCTGAAAATTTCTCCAGATCTTTAGTGCTTGTGATTTATTCTTGATTTTTCGCATAATGAAGCTTGAAAACAGCAGGTGAAAAGATGGTGACAACTGGGACTAGTGGAGGGGAGAGATGTGTAATAAATACAGAGCATGTTTTGCTGGTCGCAACTAGCGATGCCACTGCTCACCAAAGTCAAATTGGTGTCTAGCCTTGTCCCCCTACCAAACATGGCAGACTAAATTGGAAACCCCTACCAGGGGAAGGATTGCTTTAAAGTTTATGCCGAAAGTCCAGACAAAATGTCCTTCAATAATCGGGAAGAAAAGACAGATGGGCTCGAGAGGTGTTAAATAAATATGTATGAAACCCATTGAACTTAAAAGGTCAGGCTGCCTGAGTGGGGAATTGAACCCACGACCTTCGAAACCATACGCCGAAGTCCTACGCTAAGTCACTGTCACACAGCCGGAAAAGGAAACGTCAATACGCAGCATTTAAAACGCACACATGGTCGTGTCAGAATGGCTTAGCAGGAGGACGTCGGTGTGGAGTCGTACTTGTGGCTCCATAATGTAACGCTTTACTTCCTGTAAGGAGTGGTATACATAGGGAGTGGTACAGGAAGTCATGTGATATAACAATATGGTATACATTGCTTGGCCTAGTCTATTAGGTAGGTTAGGGTAAACTGGGTAGGGTTAACATAATGGTGCTAAATTGGTGGTGGCCATTGTGAAGCCACAAGTAACGACTCCACAGTCCGCCTTCGGTTTCAAAGGTCATGGGCTCAATTCTCCGTTTGGGCGGTCTGACATTTATTTAACACCAAAAGGTAATGTAAACAGGTTGCATCCATGTTTGTTTAACACGTTCCTTCAAGACTGTGGAAAGCATTACTTCACATGGATATTTAGCCGACTACC
This sequence comes from Lithobius niger, assembly GCA_023313725.1. Lineage (NCBI taxonomy): Eukaryota > Metazoa > Arthropoda > Chilopoda > Lithobiomorpha > Lithobiidae > Lithobius > Lithobius niger. Next base: position 2,204 of record JAHWFP010181563.1, on the reverse strand, counting down.
TTGTTCGATTTGGCAAGAGAAACGATCCCAGGTGTCAATGTGACGCTCCACTTGAAGACCTCTGCAACAGTCTTCTCGATTGTACCCTTCCTTTTAGAGGTTCTGCCATGGCGATTTTCCTCTTTCATTGAGCTACTCCTATTGGATTTGTCCTGGACTCTCTGTACCTCACACTTGATTCAGGATTCAGGAAAAAATTCTGTTCTTTGAAATGTTTTTGCTAACTCTTGAACTATTGCTGATGTCTGCTTGCCGCCTTCTCTTTGGGCCCAGTGTCCTTCGTAGTATGGCACAGTTGGTTAGTGGGGTACCCTCTTAAGTCCATTTGGTGTGAGTCCAGTTCCCCATTGACATCGGTGTTTTATTCCGATGGTAGCTTTATTTTTAACTTTTTATTAGACTCGATACTTCAGACTGTGAACCCATTAGGGGAGGAGGGTTCCATCTGGCCTGTTGCACGGTTCACTGTAATCTTTACCTAATTCGTCATCTTTTATGTTTTCGCTTAACACTTTTTTGGTTTGGTGTCTCTGATCCCCAATTGCTTGCAGTCATGGAGCATCCTTGCGGTGGGATATCCAGTTGAGGTCTAAAGCAGCCCCAGACTAACTTAAAACCCTGGATCTAACTAAACCTCAACCTGGGAGTTAGTAGACTGGAGAAAAAAGTTGGTGATATCCATGTTGGACTAAGTTGGAGTTTTGTTAGCTCTTTACTCCTTAGACGTCGACCTTCAGGCTAAATTAGCCCTGTAATGTGTTGTTAAAACTCAGGAATAACGCTAATACTAGATGGATATCACCGCTTTTTACAGCTTGGGGCTAACTGCTCAGTGCTAAGTTAGTCCTCGACCTTCAGGCTAAATATTGCTTAGCCCTTAACTTATTTCGTGATGGATATCACCATTTTTCCTTATTACCGAGTTTAGCCAAAAGGTTAACGTTAACCCTCAACTGGATATCCCCACCGTTAATGTTACAGCCTTCGGGCTGGGAATACGCCAAACAACAAAAGGTGTGCTCCTGTATGTTCACATTGAATTGAACCAACTTTGGAACAGTCAGAGTGAATTTTTCTGCTCTACTGCAGTCTTGGTGGTGCAGTTCACTATTCCGACTTTCACGAATGATGAAACTCAGTATTACTGCGCTGAGGAGAAAGTGTTGCCCAATACCATGCAAGATCAGCGATATCACAAGACGTCACAAGAAGTGACGTCATTCCTTGTCCTTCGATTGGTGACTGGTGATGGAATCAGAACAACACTGAGGCATGTGTAGTCTGTATTGGTGTCAGGTTAGACAACTCTTTACACGGGCGATACACCCTGCGTTACACTCCGTGTACACATCCGGCGAGCCACGGACCATGTTGCATTAGTATAATGCTTGATATTATTAGGCATCCAGCCGTGGCCAACACGAGAGGTTCGAAATGAGCGAAAAGACGACAGATAGAGAGAAAGGAGCGCGCATGTTCAGAACTGGGACGGGGGGGGGGGAGGGGGAAGGAAGGAGGGAAGAGGAAGCCGCTTCCTGTGCCACCCAACAAGCATCAGGACGGAGCGTTCTGAAAGCCGCTTACAACAAACCCGATCGCGAGGTACAGACTAGGTAGGTATCTGGATGCTAGCTAGCTAGCTCTAGGTTGGTTGGTTGGTCGGTCGGCCGTTCCGAGCTGTTCGTAAGCGGCTTTGCAGAACCAGTCCTCCTCCCGACTTCCTGACAATATAACAGCTTCGGTTCACTGCTTTCGCTATACAGGCTGTACTCTCTCTCTCTCTCTCTCACTTGCACGCTCTCATTCATGGGAAATACCTCCTTCGCGTTGCAGCATTTTACAAAAATGGTATGAATATTTCAAGACGGAGTAATTAGGCACTCAGTCTCGCGTGCCCTTCGCACTACCGTATGCTTCCATAATTCTTCCTCCACCCTCCACCCCCCCCCCGCCTCCAAACCCCAACGACACACTCAGCGCATTCTCACCCACTAATCTCATTTCTCCACCCCTCCGCCCTCCCGCCCCCCGTCAGATTCAAGCTTCTTCGTTTTCTATCAGTGTTTCGGTGTTGTGTCGGGAATTTTTTTCCGTCTTGCTTGTATTACGACACCAAAGGGAAGAGGGTGAGGTTGGGGGGGAGTGGGTTATTGTAACACCTCGTACACAGCGCCGACACTTGTTAGGTTACCAAGTGAGACGCT
>JAHWFP010181562.1:5142-31870 GCA_023313725.1 Lithobius niger | reverse complement strand
AGGTGTAGTAGGCTTCAACGGGTGTTGATATGTTATGCAGCAAAGTCAGATAAAAATGATGGGGCAGCTAGCCCTTTTCACAGTCTTCTTCCATCACGGAAAGCTGACTGAAGGCCTCTCCAGACAGAAGACAATTTCGTGCGAAGCTATGCGTTACCACGTACCTACAAGGTCAAAATTATTGCAATTGCGGGGTTGGTGTTGCGTTTACGGACCGATTTTGACGTCTTTGGCACCCCATCTAGCGTTGACGTGCAGCCGCGAGCAGCCAGTCTGGTTAGGGCTTTAACCTCGGCTATACGAGAATAGACGACTGCTCACGGTTAAGCTCTGGCGCGACGGAAGAAATTTTCGTACGAAGCTATGCGTTACTATATGCCTACAATGTCAAAATTGCTACACTCAAAGTAGTGAGTGTGGCGTTTATTGATCGATTTTGACGTCTTTGGTAGACCATCCTGGGACGCCATGAAGCCACGAGCAACCCCAGTCTGGTTTGGACTTTCGACGAAAGCTGAGGCGCTTTCGTGGACCAGACCACCTTAATTATTAGCTATCACGTGGCCCGTGCTTAGTGCAAGTAAATATTAAAACCGTTTTTACTGGTTTTACTGGTAGCAATGATGGCTCCTGGTACGGCTCCTGGTATAAGGAAAAACATTTTACTCAAGTTTAAGGTGGTAAACGTTGAACAAGTCATTTTTTTTTTCACCAGGGGGTTTCGTTAATGATATTTGGCGGAGCGAGCGAGCGAAGCGTAGCCTATAACGGACATCAAATTGCAAAATGTTGGTTGGTCCGTTGGTTGCATATTTTTAGTCTGGGTGGAGCCCAAACGAAAGATCGGATTGGAATGAAATTTGGTACAACGCTTGATAACCTAAACAGTATTGCTGAGCCAAAATTTGACGTAAATCGAACAATTATTACGGGAGAAATAACAAATTTTCGAATTTATTTCTAACACTCACCATTGTAAATTTGGAATCGTGAATAGTTAAGGAATTAACTACGAAGCATACACTGTGCTGTTGGTAATCAAGTGAACTTTAAAAAAAAAAAGCCAAAATAAATCATCGTAGCTTCCTTACAGCTAACAATCTTTTTTGACATAACTCAACGAAATAATAACATTTGATCATAGCACTTTAACCACTAGAGGAAAACAAGCAAATGGGAAAAAAAACCAGAAAGATTCGTTAACGACTCCCATTCGTTTCATGTAAAAAAGAATGCTTGCAGGAATTCAGCCAACATGGCAACCAAAGTGGCGTTGACGCTATCAACGGGAATCTCAAATTTGAAACCTCAAATCGCCGCTGCAGGAGAAAACCGTTCATATAATACGACAGTACACAGCAGACTACGTATTTATATCACAACACAGAACAATAATTTGGCTTCGTATTGTAATTTCAAGATTTCTAGATTGCTATGGAAACTACACTCTCCATCCCATGTTGCCAGAATAAATAGGCCTAACATAGAACCCAATAGGCCTAATTTCTCTACTGTTGTAGCTTACGAAACTAAAACGGGACTAACAATTAGGCTTACAATTAGGATTTAGAATTATTTAAATTCTATCTTCACAGCTAAGCTAACACCGGCTGATCAACAATTGTAATAATTCCAATTAAAAAAAAATTAGCGTTTGGCGTTGCAGTACGTGCCAGAGGTGTGCGCTTCAACATTGTCGTAGAAGGCAGCGTAGAGAGCAGCGGATGTTTCGAATCTCTTGATTGTTGTGAAGTACTATCGTTACTGGTGATTGTTTAGCTTGCAATTAAATGCTTTATTGTTAATATTTTAAATCTAAGAAAGATACTCTGCAATAAATATAAACTATGTAAGCATTATTGACGGTGGCACGCTCTTTGCCAGCCTAACCACGGCGGCACGTTCTTTGCCAACTTAACCACGGCGGCTAACGTTGTATTTTACAACGGCGGCGACGGCGCAAAGAGGCTGCAAATAACGAAACGGATACTAAATATGGGTGCAAACGAAAGTATCTTAAAATTAATATGAAACGTAGCCTAGCTAAAATGTAAAAAACACCAGCAAAAAGCTTCAGCTCAACTGTAGCCGAATGAATATTGCCCCCTGATTTTTAAGGACCTGAGGCAAACATTGCAAAGCCATTATTATAATGAGAGGAAATACAAATTTAAAATAAATGTTTCTCCGTTCCGCCTACAATAGGCCCAAAGCCTGTTTCCTAAATAATTTTGATACCATATTTTTTTTATATTTTATAATATAATCACAATTTGCATATATTATAAAATTAATAGCCAACATTTTGGAATTTTTATAAAACTACACCGGAAGTGTGTAGAAGTAAAATTTTGGTTCACTTTGTAGACACCATACCTAGGAAGTTCTGTAAAAAATGTCAAGACTACTTATCTCTATTCTAAGTATAGTTATGGTGTTTTTAGGATTGACCGCTAGTGATATTCGTGTTCTGAGAAAATCCAGTTCGAACGTGAAACTTACAACCTTACGTAAAGCTAAATAATCCCCCAAAATGTATTTTTAGCCATAAAATGTCTCGGTTAACAAAAAAAAAGAGTGTTATACCCCGTAGAAAACCTATAATTGCACAAGACTAACCTAAAAAAAATGTTGTGTGGGGAGAATTTTTTTAGGGTAGTTGCCCCCGTTAAGTATTGTAAGGTCTAGCGTTAAAGGGTGTTTTCTTCAGAAATCAAACACACTTCAAGGACATTAAAGTCATCAATTTGTTGATCTCCCTGCCACCCCAGTAAGAGTCTCCCATGAATTCACCTGAAGGAGCTACGGGAACTGCAAAACTAATACGAAAAAGCCTGACCAAAACATGTGTGTAATTGAATAATTGCCAGGAATTCGTATTCCCGTACCACAGGACTAGGATTTTATGAAGCTCTTATTTCGAAAGTCGTAGTGGCGAGTCAGAAACCCTGAGCGAGTCTAAAGCTGTTCGGCAACGGCAGTTTCTGAGAAAAATGTTCTCATTTGAAATTGCAGGGGAAAAAACCAACTTGAGAATAGATATCGGTAATTGGGCGGCCTATTTGAGCCCTGATATTTTAAGATTGCTTTTGAAACCTGAAGAACTAACTTCCGAATAGATAAAGTCAAGATTGCTTTTGAAACTTGGGGACTGTTGACGAAGTCTGGAAGAGAATGCGATCGATTTAAGTCGTCTTCCTGCAGCACAACAATCCGAAACTGTCTTCCATAAAGGAAAAAGTCGCAAACCTTTTAAACTTAATTAGGTATCAATTTTTTTTTGATACACCCACACCAAATTCGATTTCTTAATATTCCTTCAAAATCGGATAACAGTCTCTTGCTAATTTGACTCGGTGTACGTCGTTTACCATTGCTACCGTTCAAACTATGCATTGTAACGCGGAATGTAGCATTGTTGACTGGCTAAAGTTTTGGTCATTGATCGGATTCTATTGATGGCCAAATTGAAGAATACGTGTTGCTTGCAGTTTTAAACCTAATGACGAGTTGTTTTTAGTTTGCCTGCTACAACAGAAAGACGTATTTATTCCATGGAATCCAACTTCCAGAGCAGAGTTGAACTGCTTCAAAGTTGTAGGCGCAACAATCGCAGCATGTGCGATCGTTGTTGCGAGCTTACCGCTTTGTAGACTATACTGTTACCTTGATAAATGAGCATGTTTTGCTTGAAACAATTTCAACTCTCCATAATGTGTGCCGTTTTGATTTTTGTTGTCTTTGCGTAGGAAAGCTTTTTTTAATATTATGTATTGCTTACGAGGGAAACTGCTGTCAACTTAATTTATGAATTCGAAACTCATCGTTATTCATCAAATACTGTCTTCTCGACGGTGCTCAAAATACGATTATTGTGTTTACCAGCAGGACATTAGCGTGTTCCAAGTTTACGTCCTATCCCAACGATGCAATGTTTGAACAAACTATTTTTTATTTTTTATTTCGACCGGTATCTTATTGTGTGCGCAGCGTATCTTGAGTTCTGCAGGTATTTTATGAGCGGCTACGTCTTCCTGGAGGGAGCGGCTTCAATCGACGGCCGGCATTGTTTTTGTAACCATCTAGGATATCAACAAGGCACTCTGCGACCAAAAATATACAATCGATTATCTGTGTTCGTTTTGGGGTGAACTCAAGATAGGCTGCGGACACTGATAGGAGCTAATTAACCAATAATTAACCATCCCTTCTTGTGGCACATGATTCGTATGTGAGATTAGGCGTAAGCTGTATAACCCCCCCCCCCCCCCCCCCACTGCGAAGCTTGTACCGTACAAAACGTCATAAAAACAATGGCATAAACTGTTCACTATAAGCAGCGTAGCGAAAAAAAGTAACGACTTCGTGTCAAACGCAAACGGGAAGAAATGACATTAAGAGAAAAACGAAATACCCGTAATTGATGACGAATGGTTATTTTGTAACATTAGAAAAATACGGGCCCCTTCGCGACTCCTTCCCGACTGTGCACGGCATCTGCTTAAAAACCAGTGCACCATGCCTTGTGCAAAGGTTACTTCGCCTATGCTGGCAACAGGCGAAGGTGGCGATTGACACCAAATGAGCAAGTTTCGATAATTCATCATGAGGGCTAAACTAAGCCATTGCCCCAAAAACGGTTTGGATAAAAGTTGTTTAGCTGGTCATTTTATGTTATTCTAGCGCAACGAGAAACCGATCGGAGAGGAGACGGTATTCTTCTTATAAGCTTTTAGTTTTTAATGTATTAACTCTTCGGCTGAACAATTTGGCTGTCCCAAGTTATGACAAGTATATATATGCTTAGCAGTAAAATTTACGTCTTGGTTTCAGTCCCCTAGGAGAGATCTTCCGGGCGAGACTACGTCAGTTTCCTGCGCTGGTCAACTGTTGCACCATCAACTGGTTCAGTGAGTGGCCGGATGAGGCACTGCGGTCAGTTGCTCGTCAGTTTATAGAAGAACTTCCAGGTGCCGACATTGACCCAAAAGTGATGCGTGGAGTGGTGAGGCTACATTGTTTTCTATTCCAGTTTTAGTAATAGTTTTGGTAACGATCTGCTGATCGGTATCTATTTTTTTTATTTATTTATTTAAAAAAAATTAATTTCTTTCGAGTCTTAAGTCAGCCGAAGCAATTTAATGCTTATTTGGCTGAACCGGCTTAATTTTGAACATAACCCGACTTTTTGAGAGAAGAAATGTCTGGTAATGGGAGGAGCCAACCCGGGGATTTGAACCGGGAAACCTCTGATCATCATTGGGGCCGAAAGATTGGCCAGAATAGTTCCCATAGCCGCCAAAGGAGCATGGTAGCCTCTCACGCTACCCAGGCCAGTAGTCCTGGTGGGGACTTTGCCAAGATCCCCTTTCCAGGAGTTCGACCAGAACTGCAAACCTCCAGCAACCAAACTGAGCTCTCTCACCGCTCAGCCACGATGATCTGGAATGGGGACACTGCCAAGTCCGTGCCGTTCAATATAAAAGACCAGCTTCAGAAGCTGTAGGAACCATTTAGGCCTATATGGGGTGCCAGAATGAACATTGCCATTGTTTTGCTGGAACGCGTAGAAATTAATGCCGACAGATGGATCTCTTAGATTTCGACTCGCAGCCGATTGAGATAGCTGTATTGACTATGAGGAGCTCAAGCGTCTGACGGCCTACTACACTGCCGGCCAGCTAAGGCTGCCAGACGCTTGACGTCCTCACAGTCAATACTGCTATCTCAATCGGCTGCGAGTCGAAATCGAAAAGTGACATCTGTCGGCATTAATTTCTGAGCGTTCCAGCAAAACAATGGCGATCTCCCTGTCGTGGTTTGATGATGCAGTAATTAAATTGTTATATCGGACGTAAGTAACGTATTCTTACCGCAATTCTTGTGTTTAGTTATTGTGTAAGTGATCCAAAAGTCAAACATGCATGTCAAAATGGATGGAATTGCCCTTTAACTTGTCTGACCGTCTAAATCATTATTTGTACCACTGCGTTGTCCAGAGCAATCTGAGAAGCTTTTCAGTTTTTTCCTGTACGGCAACATTACGCCCAAAATAAAGGTATATTCCTCCCGGTTGGCTTTCCTGTATGGCTCAGTTTTGCAACATTTGTTCAAGCGTGTGTAAATGTTGCAAAGGTATTCATTTTCCGTTTTTTTTCCCCTTGCATGAATCAGGATTGTTACATTCGCTCTAACCGGTGTAAATGTCGCAAAAGCTATTTTTTCTAGAAGGATGGTCGAAATTAGTGAGAAGGGGGTGTTTTAAGGTTGTGCTACAGTGTCAGGCATGGCCGAGTTGTTGAGTTTACTTTGCTTTCATCTTCTTCCTCCCCCCCCCCCCCCCCCCCCGTCGCATTTTCATCCGTGACTTTTCGTTATAAACTGTACAAGATTAAAGACGGAAAGCCGAAGGCTTCAACAAGAGTTAAAGAAATACAGATGCAAACCTATTTACAGTGCCTTTTGGATGTATATATGTCACACTGCCTGAGCAGAAAATCACGCCCACAACTTTTGAAACCAAAAGCTGAGGTCCTACCGCTGATCCATACTGACACGGTCTAAAGGAAACGTCATACCACACGCCGAGTGAAACGAACGGAACACTTACACATGAAATAAGGATTAAAGAGGATGGAAAGCCGATGGCTCAGCAAATAAGCGTCCCTCCAGTGGCGATTGGAAAGTGTATGTTTACATGTATATGCACGTGTTAAATGCTGCCTATGGACATTTACTTTTGACCGTGTCAGTATAGCTCAGCGGTAGGACCTTGGCCTTTGGTTTCAAAGGTCGTGGGTTCGATTCCCCACTCAGGCAGTCTGACCACATGAGTCCAAAAGGCAACGTAAATAGGTTTTCATCTGTATTTATTTAACTGGTCAAGAGTTGAGAATCGCAATATTTCAAACAGTTTATCAAGTCACCTGTACGAAATGGCATTAAAGGTGACTTCAAATGCACCTCCTCTTTCATTGTAGAACGCAGACAGCCATGTGACGGAAAGGAAGCCGAGGCGGTTGTTTACTTACTTCTAGCCGTTTGGTTTTGAAGATAAACGCAATTTCACTGATTACCTACTGCTTAATTTTTCAAACCTTTAAAATCCCCGGGCATCCAATTACACTGCACAAAGGAGCCCGCTCAGTTCGTGACTTTATGGCAAACGGACAAACGCGTATAGAAGCAAACGCCAGAGGCATGCATTGTTTTAAATTTCCGTAAAATTGCGGAACAAGAAACTATTAATTTAGTTTTCCCAAATCTTTTAACCATACAATTGTAGGCATAGTTCCAATCCTCGGGCTTCCATTTACACTGCGTAAAGGAACCTCCCAGACAGTTTTTTTTATGGCAAACAGACGAACGTGTACGGGAGCAAACGACAGAGGCAGGCATACACTGTTTGGAATTTCCGTAAAATTGCGGAACAAACAACTGTTAATTGCTTTCAATACTTTTAACCATACAATTGTAGGCATAGTTCCAAGTTGACAGTTGACCTTGAATGAGGAGTGTTGGCTTTGTGCACGTAACGAAATTGATAAGGGTTCGGCTAGCACAGGTTTGTAGCAGATGTAAAAAACTGGAGTTCAACCTTGAACTGCATTCCGAGATTCGATCACTTGTTTATAAACGTGCTGTCTGTCACATAAACATAGTGTCTACGTCAACTAGTGACTGGCATTTCCCTTCCCGGGAATCGGTGAGCAAGAAAGAAGTCCTTTTTGTGGTCACTTAGGGCACTAAGTATTGAGATCAAGCAGGGTTGCCCCCCCCCCACCCCACCCCGCCACCCTTAAATCAAGTTTCCACTTTCGGTTCCCTTAGGTCGAATGGCAGTGTGCTACATGTGCTACAAACATGTGCACAATCATGTGCTGGCCGAACCCTTATCAATTTCGTTACGTTTGCTATTCGCTATTGTAATTATTACATGCAATCAAATAATTCACACAACTACTCATGATATTATTGTATGCAATAAATCCAACATTTGTACTAACGTGTTTTGTCATAGCTCGCGCTGTTGTGGACCGATTTACATGCTGTTTTCTGCATTCACCATTAATTGACTGCCGGCACATATCTTAACTTGGGACCAATGCCCTATTCATAAAGGAATCGGAAGTGGAAAATTTATTTAGGGGGGACAGGGCGGGGGGGGGCACCCATGGATGATCTCAAAACGTGGCCCCCTCCGTGGTGATGAAGGATCGATGGTTGTTGTGTGGCAAAATCAAATCATACGGCTGCCAACTCCATTAGGTCGATTCTTTTGACTCACCCTGTATAGGGTTAATGTGAACATGCGTATTAACAACCGAAAAAAAAAAATCTCGCGTACTGTGACTCATGGAGGATGGCCCAACTCGACAACGTTTCGTTCCGACGGTACTAACTCTTGTAAATACAGCTAAATACACCTAAAAACCTACGAGACTCAAGCGAATAGCTCATTTTGTACTCGAATCTTCTTTAAACTATTAAAGTGGAAAAAAAATACAGTTTTAGCTTAAAACACAAACATTGGATAATGGAACGTCTATCCCCTTCGCTCTGACTTCGTACACAGGAAGTTTCTACCGGAAGTTTCCGTTCAGAAATTTACATAAGTCGCATGTAAAAATTCTTAAATTTATTATGATTCACAAATAAAATTTACAAACAAAAATCTTAAAAAATTAGCTTGAAATTTAGTCAGCTTGACGTCACACCTTAGCATTAAAACACATATACGTGAAGTAGACCCGGTAAACCTGAAATAATTGATCGTTGCTCGAAACGGAACAGTCCAAATATCTCGGTGTGTCAAAATCACACTCGCGCTAAAGCGCTCGTGTGATTTCGCCACCCATCGATTTTTGGACTGTTCGGTTTCTCGCAGACGATCAATTATTTCAGGTTAATCGGGTCTGCTTCACGGATATCTATTACTTAATTTCCTACAAGGTGAATAAATGTCTATGCTATTGGTTTTCAGTTTATTAATAACACATAGTTTGCTGTGCACCAGCTGTCCTTATATACAGGGCGGTCAGTTAAGTTATGACCCAGCTTATTAGTACTACTGTATGATATGTTATAAGATCCGAGTGATGTGATGAGGCCAAGCGGGGGCATTGACTGGAAAAGAAATGGATGACTTTGGCAAATGTTATCAAGTTCATTCAACTGCTAGCTTCTTAAATATGAATCACACACCATGAGTATAAATTAGGCATACGTAGGGAACAAACAGACATTACCAATGCCAAAAAAAAACGAACAAAATTCGGACCAGATTTGCAGGACCTATGACGTACGCAAAATGGCTACTTTCGACCCCTTAATGGCATTCCATTCAAACACTCCGTCGTGCAAGGAAGCATCACCTACTTTCAGGAGTCAGTCAGATGACGTAAGGTTAAAGAAAAAATTAAAAATATACACGAAAAGAAAACACGTGTAGTCTATGTAATGATATGTTGCCTGGTGAACAGTAAAGATTTTAAAATAGTATAAAGATTTCAGCCTTCCATTGATCTGTGTTTTAATTACATTTGTTTCAAGGGCAATTACATCCATTTTGACGTGCGTGTTTGACTTTTGGATCACTTACACAATAACTAAACACAACAATTGCGGTAAGAATATGTTACGTACGTCCGATATAACAATTTAATTACTGCATCATCAAACCACGACACGGAGGTCGCCATTGTTTTGCTGGAAGGCGCAGAAATTAATGCCGACAGACGGATCTCGTCGATTTCGACTCGCAGCCGATTGAGATAGCTGTATTGACTGTAAGGAGCTCAAGCGTCTGACGGCCTTAGCTGGCCAGCAGTGTAGTTGCCAGCTAAGGCCGTCAGACGCTTGCGCGCCTCACAGTCAATACAGCTATCTCAATCGGCTGCGAGTCGAAATCGAAAAGTGACATCTGTCGGCATTAATTTCTGTGCGTTCAAGCAAAACAATGGCGATCTCCGTGTCGTGTTTTGGTGATGCAGTAATTAAATTACCGCAATTCTTGTGTTTAGTTATTGTGTAAGTGATCCAAAAGTCAAACGTGCAAAATGGATGTAATTGCCCTTTAATTTCTTAGCTATAGTAATTGAGTTACCAATTCTGAATTTGATAGTCCCTATTCATTAACTTGTTTTCATTAGTTTGTAGCCCAATAGCACTAGTTTTCTTGTGTCAAAAAAATCGTTCGAAATAATCTCGTCTTGAAATATGTAACAATCGTTTAGCCATACTAAGTTAACAATACAACAAAGAGCACGCTCATTTCGCACGAAGCAGCATTTCGCTACAGCACAGTCATTGTTCAAACAACAATACAATTACTTTTGGCCTGGACTGTACAGTTCCGGCAGAAAGTAAATTTACAAAACCCAGAATTATTGTTATAGTGAGACGAGCGTCAACAAAGGCATGCACGTGCCTTGGTGTCTGCTGATGCACGATATTTTCTTAGGTTCAACAATGCCATAATGCAACAGTGCCTTTTTTCGCTATAACGACATTACGTTTGTAAATTTACTTTCTGCCGGAACTGTACATCCCCAGAAGAAGATGATGATCTAACACAAGAAGTTTGGACAAATTTCAAAATTTTTGAGCTGTAGACAGGCCTTGACTAGTCGAGGCTAGATTCTAAATTTGGTTTTAAAATGTTTATTTTTGATAGCGTTATGAGCGCTCAAAGTTAAGGGTTTAACACATTGACCATCGGCTGACCCTTACCAACACTGGCTATCCCTGAAGTTTGTGCATATTGTTCCGGCTATAGAGTAGCGTCATGTGACGTCATATTGGCTGCAAGAGAGATAGCTGCAAGGGGCACTAGATTAAAATGGAGGGTTACACAACGGCACTTCTAGTCAAGGCAGTGCTTTGAGAGCGGATTTCATAGGCTTAAAAAAACGTTTTTTTCTCCAATCCCTCATGCTGCTAGGTTGTAATTGGAAAATAAAGATTCCACTTGCTTAAAAATGTCAGCAACTGCCAACAAATCGACGAAAATCGCGCGTTATAGGCCTAAGAAAGCCGCTCTAACAGCATTGGCTTCAGTAAGACGCCCTTCTTTTCCCCTTCCAGTGACCCTTGCAGATATCCCAGTTACTGGCACGTATAACCTAAGTGTGCAATCCTTTCAAACCCGTACGGTATTTGGAACCCCGTGAAGTTGGCGGAATTGTTCGGCAAGGCTGTAATATCTTAGATTACGTGATACAGGGTTCAGACAAAACCAGGAAAACCTAGAGAACCTGGGAATCTCAGGGAAAATGAAAATAAAGCCAAAATCTCAGGGAAATTTCTACCGACGGCTCAGTGGTAGGACCTGGGTTCTGGGTCCTGGGTTCAATTCCCCGCTCAGGCAGTCTGACATGTAAGTCCAAAAGGGAACGTAAGTAGGTTTGCATCTGTATTTAGTTATTTCTTGTGAGCCTTTGGCTTTCCCGTCTTTAGTCAGGGGAATTTCAGGGAAATCAAGAATTGCGTTAAAAATCAGGGAAAAGTCAGGGAAATTAAAAAGAAATGCCTCTGTGTCTGATCTGTAAGTTTTATTGAATTAGCAGATCAGAAACAAAATTCTGTTGTGTACGCGGTTTATCTTGAGTCCTGCAGGTATTTTATGATCGGCTAAGTTTTCCTGGAGGGGGTGGCATTAATCGACGGCCGCCATTGTCTTTGTAACCATCTTGGATATCAACAAGGCACTCTGCTACCAAAAACATACAATTGATTATCTGTATTCGTTCTGGGGCGAACTCAAGATAGGCCGCAGACACTACAGGCTAGTAGCAAATATTTTAATTTGTGCTTCAATACATTCAAGTAGACACAACTTCAACAAAATAAATCTTAGGCTAGTACCAATATTAGTGATGAATATGCAGTTAGTCCAGTCTTGGATTAGTCTCTAAAAAAAACTACTTTCTGGGATGTGAATTATTGTCGTACAAATATTAATAAAAAGATTAGCTGTACAGCCTGTTTCCTTAACTAAACGTCTTGTAAACACCTGGAAATTAACCATTTGATTCACCTGGAAAATCTGGAAATGTCAGGGAAACTGAGAACTAAAAAATTGTCTGAACCCTGTAATAGGGTTTAATGCACGGTGGTGACGTCACGCTAATACATCCCCATGCTAAAAGTGTAGTCGTTATATACGGTTTATGTGAAAACCCACACACGTCACAGTGGGTTAATTTTGATAACCCACACTTTTTTGATAATCTAACACTTTTTACGCGGGTCTACACAACCCCTGCCCCACCATGTGATATATGACCCGACTTTGTAAAATTACCGTACACATCAAAAATGCAACCAGCATAAACAGGCACATTTATAACCTGCGACATTTTTCTTTCTAGCCTAACACGGAAAAAAAAAAACTCGCGTACTATATACTAACCCGGAGGAATAGCCCAACCCGGAGGAATGCCCCAACCCGGCATTCTTTCGTTCCGACGGTACGAAAACTAGGCTACTGACACTTCCTAAACACACCTAAAAACCTACAAGACTCAAGCGAATAGCGCATTTTATATACTCATCTTATTTAAACCAATAAAGTAGAAAAAAATACAGTTTTACCTTAAACACAAACATCGGTATTACGTAGCATCTCTCCCCTTCGGTCGGCCGTCATGCACAGGAAGCTTCCAACCCCGTTTCTAAACCGGAACTTCCGTTCAGGAATTTACATAAGTCGCATGTAAAAAATCTTAAATCCTTGAAACAAGTCTTTAAAAAACTCTAATAACACGATAAATTAGCTCGACGTCACACCTTAACATTAAAACACATATCCGTGAGGTGTAGCCGATTTACCGCGGATATTCGCTCGTCTGCTCGAAACGGCTAGTCCAATCTCGGGCGTGGATGGAAATCAGCACTCGCGCTCGCTGCAGCGCTCGTGCGATTTACCTCCATGCCCTCGATTGGACTAGCCGTTTCTTGCAGACGAGCGAATATCCCCGGTAAATCGGCTACACCTCACGGATATCTCTTACTTAAATTCTTCTTAGTAGTGAATTTCACCTACTTTCTCATTGTGTATTTTTGTGAATAATCCTTTGGCATTCTTTGATTCAGGTAAGCATGTGTCAAATGATGCAACAGACCACAACGCAAACTGCCATCCAGTACTTACAAGAGAACTCGCGACACGTTTACGTCACGCCAAAAAGTTACCTGGAGCTGTTAAACGTTTTTGGAATACTGATCACTCTTAAGAAGCAAAGTTTGTCGAATTACAGGGATAGAATGAAGATTGGGCTGTCCAAGGTAATATTCCAAATACTTTGCAATGCAGCTTATCATATTCCGCACACACGTAACTAAAACGAGTTGTAGTACAGCCAGTGTTTTAAATCGACACCAGCCTGCACAAACAATGTGGAATGACAGGTGATTTATTAACTTTTAATGGATAAACCAATGCTTCAGGTGTCCTCATTATTAAAAAGATGTCGTATGCTTGCTTGTCCATCTGCTCCTCTGGAAGTAGAAGATTACAAATATGAGAAATGTGTCAGAAGAAAGCAAATTAATCCGAGCGTTTAATAGGTCTGTTTCTTTGTGCCAAAACATCTTAACCTGATAATTTTAGCATTACATTCCTCGAATGTGATGTTCCCCTGGAGGTTTCTTCCGGTGCGCAGCCGCCTGCTTGCATGCCCCTGCCGCGCATGCGCGTGGCAGTCCTCCCTGATAAAAGCGACAGCGTGCCCGCTATCGGCATTCATTTTCCTCCAGCGTACATGTCGTCTAACGACCCCACGCCGCCCTGTTCCCCATCTTTCGTCCAGTTCAAGACTATCCGTGCCTGCCGTTACGGCTAGCTGCACTTGCACCCGCAATATCCCCCGTCTTCGGCTTGCAGAGGGAAACGCGCCCGACCTGCCGAGCGGCCCACCATTACCGGGATCTGCCGAAGTCCGCACGCACGTTGCCGACGTTACCCTGCTGGGTCGCTCATCGACGCTCCGGCCGGCTGCACCCACAACTGCAACGTCCCTTCAGCTTTCGTCCCGCCGCCACGCCTCGACGGAGCTCCAGCTTTCAACCGCTTCCCGTACCAGGTTCCCGAATGTACCGCATTGCAAGCGACCCGCCTTTCTTCCGCTTCGGCTTCGATTGTTCTCAACAACTTGCTACCGTGCTCTGCATACACCACCTTGTCTCTTATCAAGTGAAGATCAAGTAAAAAAAAAAAAATGACTACCCACTGCTGCTCGCCTAATTCGTGGCTAAAACCCACGTTTTGAGTGAAGCTCCAAGCTGGATGTCATCGTGACGCCTGCCGCTTGTCTCGACCGTGGCTCACCCCACGTATCGAGTGGAAATCAAGCCTACAATTGCTGTCCATTGCTGCTCGTCTCGCTCGTAGCTGATCCCACGTTTGAGTAAAGA
Source organism: Lithobius niger (assembly GCA_023313725.1). Taxonomy (NCBI): domain Eukaryota; kingdom Metazoa; phylum Arthropoda; class Chilopoda; order Lithobiomorpha; family Lithobiidae; genus Lithobius; species Lithobius niger. The sequence continues at coordinate 17,455 of JAHWFP010181562.1, read as the reverse complement.
ACCAAGACGGAAGACGTCTACATCCCTTGCTGCTTGTCTCAAATGTAGCTGACCCCACGTCTCGACTGAAAATTAAGACAACAGTTGCTGTCCTACACTGCTGCTCGTCTCATTCGTGGCTTACAAACCACGCTTTGGGTGAAGAGTCAACTTGGAAGTCATCTGCTCATCTCTTTCGTGGCCAGAACCCACGTTTGAGTGAACCAAGACGGACGCCGTTTGCTGCTTGTCTCGACCGTTTGCTAACCCCACGTCTCGAGCGGCAATCAAGACTCCTGTTGCCGTCCTACGCTGCTGCTCATCTCATTCGTGGCTTTAAACCCACGCTTTGATTGACGTTTCAAGGTGGAAGCCACCCGCATTCCTGCTGCCTAGTTCACGTCGCCGTTGCTCCCGCACCCCACGCTAAACTCTTCGGCCCGCCTTCCTGCCTGCTCTACATCTCATCCATCGACGGCCCCTACCTCGGCTCCCACGCCGTCTTTCGTCCGCCTCACTGATGCCGTAGCTAACCACACGCCCCACTCTTCGGCCCGTCTCCGGTCTGCCCATAGCCGGGACGTCACCGTCGAGTCTGGTTGTTGCTCAGGCCTCTCACCTCCCGCCACAACATTGAAGCTCTACATCTCACCAGTCCTACAGGGAAGCAGTTACGAACTGGACCTTCCATCTACGGCCCTTGCTGCGGCTCCCTCGCCGTCTCTCGTCCGCCTCACTGATGCCGTAACCACCAACGCCCCCCGCTCTTCGGCCTGTCTCCGGTCTGCCTATAGCCGGGACGTCACCGTCAAGTCAAGTTGCTGCTCAGGCCTCTCGCCTCTCTCGCCATAACATTGAAGCTCTACGTCTCACCAGTCCTACAGGGAAGCAGTTACGAACTGGACCTTCCATCGACGGCCCTTGCCGCGGCTCCCTCGCCGTCTCTCGTCCACCTCACGTCTCAAACAGTTGTGAACTGGATCATCTATCAACAGCCCCTGTCTCAGCCCCCTCGCCGTCTTTCGTCCGCCCCACTGATACCTTAGCTATCCGCACGCTCCTCCCTTCGGCCCGTCTCCGGTCTGCCCATAGCCGAGACGTCGCCGTCGAGTTCGGGTTGTTGCTCAGGCCTCTCGCCTCTCCCGCCGCAACATTGTAGCTCCACGTCTCACCAGTCCAGCCGTGGAAGCAGTGTGAACTAGATCACCCATCGACGGCCCCTTCCTCCGGTTCCCTCGCCGTCTTTCGTCTGCCTCACTGATGCCATTACTATCGCGACTATGTTGAAGATCTCGCAAGCTCCCATCTTTCGTCCGTCCAGAATTTGGTCTGCCATTTTCACAAGGGCAACCGAATCTGAACTTCTTGCCCCATACACTCAATCGTTCACGCCTTACCCAGATGTTGCCGTTCTACACCACGCTGAAAGTCGGCCATACCTGCATCCCTCGCTCCTTACACTCGTTCGTCTTTCACCCGCCCTATTCGGGTATTTCCATCCCGCACAATGATGATCTACCAAGCTAGCGTTTAGATTAGGGGTTTGAATAATATCTCTTGTAATGTGTGGTGCAGTGGCAACCCGGACCACTGCACTGTGACTGAGGTTGGCGCTAATGACCAAGCTGTCAACGTGCCATTAAGCCTCATCTCCCCCCCCCCCCCAGCGTTCCTCGCTCCAGGCAACTCGTCTTTCACCCGCCTTGCCCGGGAATAGCCGTTATTGAACCTTGATGGAGTCCTCTCATGCCTGCATCTCCCGCTCTACGCACTCATTCGTCTTTCATCCGCCTTTACGGACGTCTTTCATCCCGCACCGTGATGAAGGTCTACCAAGCCAGCGTTCCTCGCTCCAAGCAACTCGTCTTCCACCCATCTTCCCCGGGTATGGCCGTTTACACTATGGAGAAGGTCGGCCGGGCTACCGCTCCTCACTCTACACACTCACTCGTCTTTCACCCGCCTCGCTCGGGTGTTGCCGTCTTACTCCACGGAGACGACCTGCCAAGCTGTCGTTCCCCGCTCCACGCACCCACTCGTCTTTCGACCACCTTGTGTCTTTCACCCGGCTTGCTCGGGTGTTGCCGTTTACACTATGGAGAAGATCTGCCAAACCATCGTTCTCCACTCCACGCACTCACTCGTCTTTTGCATGCTCGCTTGGGTGTTGCCACTTCACACTTCCCCCAAGCCACCGTTCCTCGCTCTACGCACTCGTCTTTCACCCAGACATTTCCTCCACCGTGACGGAGGTCAACCAAGCACTCTACCCCCCACTTGGCCTGCTCCCTCGTCCTTCGCCCGCCTTGGCATTGCACTACGTCCTGCACCGGGATGGGGAACAAACAGGCCCTACAGCTCTCACCCCATCTACTCGGCTTTCATCCACCTTTCTGCAGGTTGAACCAGGCCTCCGTCTTTCGTCCCTGCTTCACATCTCTCGCCCGCCTCACTTTGTGATGATGTCCTGCCCCAGGGAGATCACCCGTCGACCTGGGACTTCCTTCCCGCTCCACGTCCCCCGTCCGCCTTATGAATGAGATGCCGTTCCGGTCCAAGATGGAAGACCGTTAAGCTGAAAGCCTCTTCCCTGCTCCACATCTCTCGTCCGCCTTCCGGTCATAATGCCTCCCTGAACTAGATGAAAGCCTGCTCATCTACGAGCTCCTCTCTCCACCTGTCCTCTCGTCTTTCGGCATCCACTAACCAGTTGAATTGGTCCCGCAGATGGTTTACCCCCTTCCCGTCTCCTGTCGGTCATCCGCTTGCCACCTAGACGGCCTGCCACGCCAGGTGACCACCGGCTACACTACATTCTGCCACTTCCCATCCATGATCTATGTGGCTCTCCTTCATGCTTGCCGGTACGCCATCCATTCTAGCCGGTCCCAACTGTGGGCCTCCTTAATCGGTTTTTTTTTATCGCTCGGCTGCCACCCTGCCCCGATGTGGTCCTGCACTAGTCCCTCAGACGCCGTGGCCCGGCCCCTGCCCGCTCCGCACAGCACCGCCAATTCGTCCGAAAACTAACTCCTAGTTTCAGCCGAGGAACCATCAGCCTTTTCGGCCCGTCCCCCCCCCCCCCCTTCGCTCCTGCTCCTACCAACGCAACCAGCAGGACCGAGCTGCAACCCCTGACCGCCGCAGCTTCTCCTGCCTTCCAGCCGGCGCAAAACTTCGCCTCTTCTTCCCAGCTTAAAAACCGTCAAATAGTCAAATAGTTGACTCCTGCTTTCAGCCGAGAAACCAACAGCCCCTCCGGCCGATCTCCCTCGCTCCCGCTCCGGCCAACGTAACCAACGGGTATGAGCCGCTACTCCTGTCCGCCGCAACCGCTGATCATCACCAGGGGGCACGAGCTCCTCCCTTTGAAACCACGTCGCCTCTCTTACCCTCCAGTCGGCGCAAGACTTCGCCTCTTCTTCCCAGCCTGGCCGAAACTCAATACGGGAATTATATCCTTCATCAAACAAGCCCTTCGGCCGACGGTGCCCTTCACTCATCCAATTCCTACGACCATTTGGCTCCAAGGAAAACCCAACGCCCCAAGATTTTCTTCAAACAAAAAAAATTTTTGAAGACCTCCACATTTCTGCTTACCCCGCTCGATCAAGTTAAATTGACCGACTACTAGACATAGAACAACCACCCGAGTACTTCCGTTGCCCCCCCCAAAAAAATAATAAACTAACGAGAAGGAAGAAACCAGCCTCTTCTCCTTACTGACTCGGATCGTAACGCATGCAACCACACATGAGTTTATTAACCCATGGTAACTTACAACATTCAGGACAATCTCCACTTCATTAATCGCCAACAAAACCTTCTGACCAAAGATATCCTCACACCAGCATCTTGTGAGAATCCATCAACCACCACCTCACACAACCTGACGCATAGGTCGTGAACGCAATAAACTACATCGGCTGCGACCTATTGTCGCAACCTGTACAGTAGTCAACCTCCCCTCCCCCCCTTAAGCACGCAGAACGAAGCAGAAGCAAGCCAACCACGATAGAAGCTAAACATTCACGGCAGAAGCAAGCCAACCAGTGAAGAGGACAAGTGACCAAACTTCGGAGTTCTTCACCTGTTTAAACCTGTTCCGAAGTTCTCAATAACTTTTGGGGGACAGCCTGCTTGCATCCCGGGGCGCTCGTCAAGGCGGTGCCCGCCACCAAAACGCGACGAGGTCTGCTGATAATGCTAAAATTATCAGGTTAAGATGTTTTGGCACAAAGAAAGAACATTTTGCCGGCCCCCAGCCAGGCCGGCTAAAAATGGTTTCTTTGTGCCTAAAACATACTTAACCTAACTCCGGCCCTGCCTCCCCTCTCGAGTCACCGCCTGACACACTAAGAGTAAAATGAATGCCGATAGCGGGCACGCTGTCACTTTTTTAAGGGAGGACTGCCACGCACATGCGCGCCAGGGGCATGCAAGCAGGCGGCTGCGCACCGGAAGAAACCTCCAGGGGAACATCACATTCGAGGAATGTAATGCTAAAATTATCAGGTTAAGTATGTTTAGGAACAAAGAAACCATTTTTAGCCGGCCTGGCTGGGGGCCGGCAAAATGTTCTTTTTAACTTCTCAAAACGCGTCTATAACCGTGATATCAGTGAAAAGGTACCCCTTGCAACAATCTAACACACAAATAACCTATGCTTTTTTTTTAAATGAACGATGGTAATTAGCTCACATTAGGTAACTTGCATTAGCTGTCACTAGCTAGATATACATTGTTAAGCCTTGCAAACGGATTATCTACATAAAAGTATTGAATAAACCGAAAGATTAGTCTTACATTTCTCAACGTTGCCAAATCTACAAAAAATGATTAAAATTTTCATTTCTCAATTTAACTCAAGCATTTGAAACATGACTGCCTGAACATTCGAGTCAAAGGAAATATTAAAGAAGCCATGTTAATGAACAGAAACGAAGCTGCAGATAAGAAAAGTAAATCGTCACAGCATCCACCTACAGGTTTATAGAGCAGTGACATTTGCCGCCATATTGGCACTAGTATGGGTTTTGGAGGGCATAACTACAAGGTGCACTACATATAAACGGAGGGAAAAACAACGGAAGAGCGGAATTCTTCGGCTTAAAATAACGTTGTTTTCTCCAACAACAAAGATCGCGCGTTTTAGGTCTAAAAAAATCACTCTTCACAGCATCGGCTTCAGTATGACGCCCTTCTGTTTCTCTCTGCAGTGCCCCTTGCAGCTAACCCATTAAGGCTCCAGCATAGAGTTATATACAATAATACTACGTTGTCTCACTGCCCTAGTGGAAGAACGGGACCTAATTGTAAGAAAGCACAAAAACGCTAAAGCTTACAGAGCAGGAATTCAGATAAAAATTATTAAAATAAGTGAAACAAGAAAACCCATGTAAAGTGTGTGGGATTGGGAGATCCAGAGAGCAAAGTGAGGAGAACAGGACAATGAAGAAAGCGACCTAACTAAACGAAAACGTGAAAAGTCAAAACAGGAGTTAAAGTAAAAATTGGCGAAACAAGAAAAGCCATGTAATAATAAACAGGTTGATTAAGACCCCAGGATCTTATTTGGCGCCGGGTTGAGGGGGTAGGGGAAAATTTCCCTTACCAGTGTGAAGGTTTAGTAAGCCTGTGGAGGGGAGGGGGTTTGAGAAGTGAGAAATCGGGACTGAAGTCAGCGTTTCTTAAGCTTTAAATAACTGAATTGCATGCAAGACTGGCTTTTTTTTTATTTCTTTCTTTGGGCGTGTGCCAGATTCTGTCTCTTAGTATACGAATGCCAAGAATATATCTCCTCGAGCGAAGCCAGACGACACCAACGGAGCGAGCCTTGTGGCCAGTATGCAACTTATATTAAATCGCTGGCTAAAGGATCTGTCTTTGTGGACGATTAAAATTAACGGATTAGTGAAAGTCCGATGGTTAAATGTTGAAAACGCTATGTACTTTCTGCCCAAAATCCAGTAAACCAAAAAAAATAAAATCCCATACACGAACCCATGTAAGTGCATGGAGTCCGGGTCAGGGGAGGCACTGTCTGTTAGCCAGTTTGCGCAAAAATACATAGACAGGATAACACCCCTTCCGCAACAAACACAACCTTCCCAATATTGCAAACGGTGCATCAAACACCTAGTGTATACTAGGCTTAAAATGGCGATGCAATGGCTTAAAAATTATAAAAATTACAAACAAAAACGTCAAGTGTGCTGTAAAAAAGGGGGATATGTGATTGAATTTTCACTTGTTAAAATGAACACGGATAAAAATTGATGATTTTTAATTGAAATAATAAAATGTACAATTGAGAAAATTCCATCTGTTTAGGTGCTGTTGTGCTTTACCAATCGTACATTTAAAACGTAAAGCACAACAGCACCTAAACAGAAGCAATTTTCTCAATTGTACATTTTATTATTTCAATGAAAAATCATCAATTTTTATCCAACGTGTTGGACACAGGAGCTCCATAGGACTGGCCCAAGTAAAAAAAATAATAGGCAGATGAACAAATGAGACAGTTAAAAAGCATCGTTATGTAACACAAAGTTTGGTTATGGTAAGTACTAAAAACAAAAGCATCCCCAAAATGGGTATTGTCACCACCTAAAAATAAACAATTATACATGGCTTTGAGTCAATCATGAATTGCTGACCCAAGTTGAAAGGGGAAGAAGGTCTCATGCAGGACCGGACTGGCAGCCCTAGGGCACGAGTGCCATTAAAAAGGCCCCCAACACAATGCTGGGGGGTGGGGGTGGGTTGTAGGTGAAATTATGCAAACTTAAATTATGCGAGGTCATTATTTATGGCCGGGGGGGGGGGGGGGGGACGGACAAAAAGAAAATGTGACCGTCATATTTCAATCTCCCCTCCCCCACCCCTCTAAAACCCTGACAAAATATTAATCTCCCCACTCAAGGTAAAAAATATTGTGACCCACCTGAGCCAAGGAACCAGGAGGCAAAGGCTTTTCTAGAAAGTGTATAAAAAAAAAATACCGTATAGTATTACTGACAACTTCGAAACCGGGTAACCACTAACATCATGGGGGTTCCCCCAGAAGTTGAGGCATTTTTAGACCTTTTTATTGCTGAAAGTGGTATTTTCTAGGTTCAAAATGAATTTTTTCTCGCCCTCCCTGTGCCCCCCCCCCCCCCCACGGCAAACAATAATGACCGGGTCCTAAGCTGTTTATATAGTCCAGTCATTTAAAGAGAGCTATGAAATTACCACATATTTAGAGCAACCAGGAAATTACTACAAGAAAAAAATGCATTTGCAGCAGAAATTTCATTTGTAACTATAAAATCTAAGAAGGCCCCTTACGAATCTACGGGAATGCCCATGTGCCATTGGCATCCTAGCACTATGGCCTGTACGGGCCTGGCTCATGGACTCAAAGGAGAGTTCTCAAAGGGGAGTTCCGGGCAGCGAAGAAAGGGCAGCATAACTCTTCCGTTACTTGTAACTAATTGATTAAAAAAAATGTGGTCTTGTGATATTCAGTGCTGGTAATTATGTGTGTGCATGCTGCCTCCCCAAGCAGATAGTACCATTAAGTTTTTCCATGACGTTACTGTTAAATGATGACGTGTAAAATTGCAGCTGCTCACGACCTCCGATGATGTAGCACAGATGCAGATTGATCTAGAAGTGCTGAAACCGCTACTGATTCAAGCTACTAAAGACACGGAAGTGACCATGGCGCAGATTTCCATCGATTCTGTAAGTTATAGTGTCCCAAAACGAACACAGATAATAGATTGTATATTTTTGGTAGCAAGAGTGCCTTGTTGATATCCAAGATGGTTACAAAAACAATGGCGGCCGTCGATTAAAGCCGCTCCCTCCAGGAAGACGTAGTCGCTCAGAAAATGCCTGCAGGACTCAAGATGCGCTGCGCACACAATAATGCTGAACATTTTGAATGTTATATCTAGTCGTTTTCACGGTATTTATTTAGACCATTAATAGAACTGTCGAATATTGGGCAAAATTTGTTTCATGGTATTTCTTACGTTCAGGAGTTTGGAAGAAGGTCATATACAGGGTGATCAGTTAGGCTGTGACCCAGCTTGATAGCTAAAGTACTGCTGAACGATGTGCTATGAGACCCAGGTGGTGCGATGGGCCATTGATTGGACACGAAATGGATGACCTTGCCAAATGTTATCAAGGTCTACAACTGCTAACTTCGTAAATATGCATCACACACCATGAGTTAAAAATTTGGAATATGTAGGGCACAAAGAGACATTCACATGAAAAAAAAAAAAACGGAACAAAATATCGGACTGGAGTTCCAGGACCTGTGACGTACGTAAAATGGCTACTTTCGACACCTGAAAGTAGGCGATGCTTCCCTGCACGACGGAGTGTTTGAATGGAATGCCATTAAGGGGTCGAAAGTAGCTATTTTACGTACGTCATAGGTATTACAAAACTGGTCCGATTTGTGATCCGTTTTTTTTTGCATTGGTAATGTCACTTTGTGCCCTACATATTCCTAATTTATACTTATGTTGCGTGATGATATTTAAGATATTAGCAGTTGAATGACCTTGATAACATTTGGCAAGGTCATATATTTCTTGTCCAATCAGTAGCCCCTCTTTGGCCTCATCACATCACCTTGGTCTCGTAACATATCGAATAGTTGTACTTTAGCTATCAAGCTGGAGCTTGATGAATAGGGATGATGTAATTTTTTAATATGTAAATCCAAAAATTTCAAGTTTTCACTGAAGTCCGGAAATGGGTTAAAATTCACGATTTACATCTAAGGTATTTAAAAAAAAACAACACAAAAACTACAACGGACTAAACACAACACCAGCTAACTTCTACAATGTGTCAACAGCTCTGCGGCCAGTAGTTGCCAGTCAAATCAACAACAATTTACAACCAAATTTTCGACTAAAATCTCATCACATTTTTTCAAGGACCACACAAAAAACTTAAAAATGGTTAAAGCGTTGCGTTAATTACATACATCGTCGAAAATACTTCTTTATTAAAAACGCTGAAAGTATGTATTCTGTGCACAGAATTCCAAGTGCTCTTGCTCTACACGGCCAGCCATTTAATCATGAACTGTTTTAGACGATGTATGCAATTAATGCCATGGTATAACAATTTTTAAGTTTTACTGTGTGGTCCTTGAAAAGGACGAATGTGATTTTAGCAGAAAATGTGGTCATAAATTGTTGATTTGACTGGAAACTGTTGATGTCATTAATGGACATCATCATTTTGGGAATAGCAACTGAATGCAGAGCTATGACTCCTGGAGTATTTCTCTCATTTGGCCTTGTCCCTCAACCAGAAAGGAGTTGTATGTTGCGCTATAATGGTCAGGGCATTTCCTGCCCCAGAACTTCTAGAGCTTTCTAGCACAGGAAACAGAACCAGATAAGTTTTGTTTCCATTTTGAAACTTAAGAAGAGCGCTGTGCCACAAGGCTTTACTTCTTCAATAGGAATCAGTTTGCTCGTCGGACCCCATTTTGTCTTATTTTATTTGTAATTTTGAAAGTTTAAATGCTTTCCATCGATTCACGTAAACAATATTTTATTGTACCTGATCAACTGGTAGCAGAGCGTGGTTACGATCCACGACCCTTTGCCCTGTATTAGCTGCAGCGCTGTTAATGCAACCACAGAACATCCTACTTCTCTGCACTCTCCAGTTGCCGCAGTTAGTATTGCCATTGTTAGTATTGTCGGCATCGTCCCTCACTGGACAGCCAAAGTTCGGACAATGACAATGTGTAAACTGACGTGCGTGCCTAGACACACACTAGTGTAGCACGATAAATCTAAACAACGTTGCCAAAGAAATTGTATTCACGTCCAATTCACGAAACAAAAAACAATTCTAAAAACAAGCAAAATAAACAAAGCCAAAAACTGGTGAAGAGGCCACCAAGTTGATAGTGGTTCGGTCCTTCAAAGGAGTGATATCAACGCACCATAACTAACGAAGTAAAACAAATTACAACAAAATTAAAATCAAACCAAAAACCTATAAACAGGTGACCAAGTTGAGAATGGTTCGGCCTCTAGGCAAAAGGTAGTATCAAATTGTGGAAAACCAATTTCTTGTTGACGTGCCACTTTATTACATATCTGCACGGTAGTGGAGTTGAGTCTAATACACAATTTTATAAAAAGGTCTGATACCACATCGAAAACCAAAACTGGTAAAAGGGGCCGCCAAGTTCCGAATGGTTCGGCCCTTCAAAGGGGGGATATCCAGTCCTGTTACTCATGTACATCAGTGGCTATTACTTTTGAATAGGTTGAACTAAAAGCATAATGTAAATTTGTGTCGCGTATAAGATCTGTACACCAAATTTCAAACTCCAAGAAATCTCCAGTACCTTAGAGGTTGGCATTTGAGCTGTAGCCACCACCCTGCTGATTTTTCGTGGTGTTCCGTGAAACTGCTTGATATTGGCTCAGTCTAATTGGCGAATGGTGCTAATTCTTGTTTTTTGGGTATGTCGTTTCTGTTTCCCCTATTTGCTGCTCCCACTGTAGTTTCTGGCTTGAACTTAAACGCCCGACTGCGGGTTGGTTCCCCATCAAACTCGTGCAACGCAGAATTGGACGAATCTGTCGTATTTCGTAGTATGCATAAATAGTAATTGGAAGCCACTGTGCAAAAGAAGTGATTTCGCGACTTTTTGCGTTCCCAGTTCGGAATCGTTTCCAAGTGAAGTTAAATTAAAACTGAAACATAGTTGACTGTAAATAAAAAGCCACGCAATTCAACAGAAAGCATTGGTTCGAGAAAACAACGAGGTCTTTACAGTTCAAAGGAGTGCAAGGGAAAGATATTAAGCAAAAAAGCCCTTCACAATTCCGGACGAAAAAGTGCTGGCTGTCAACTAAAATTATACAGCTCACCCGAGAACAACCAGATAGAACGAAAAAGGGCAACTGGAAGTTGGTTTATATATGGGATCCGTAGTCACCGTTAGTCAGTTCAGAGCTGACTGGATGAAGTCCATTAGTTTTAATTTCCGATGCTTTAAATTTATTCTCTTTCATGGGTTTATACAAAGCGTATTATGTTTTGTCAATTTCAGCTATTTAGTTTTAGGATGATAAAATTTAATACCCTGTTTCTCATAAGTGTCCAAACCAAAAGTCGATGCGGGCGGGAGGCTTTTTATTTTTTTTTAACCCTCAAAGTTTTACACGAGCGGTAATTTTTTTTTTTTTTTGGAGGGTGGGGGGTGGAGTAGGGGAATTTTTTCTTTTGTGCAGCTTCCCTGAAAATGCGCTAAAGTAATGTGAAAAACGCGTATTTTGAAAACTGGTTTTGCCAGACATGAAACGTGATATTTTAAGGAAAACATGAAACACGAAAAAAAAAATGATAAAACTACCAAATTTTCATGGTTTAATGATGGGTAAACTGTGGACTGGAGCAAACTACGAACAAAATAGTGTATGCTAAAAAAATTGAATAACGATACTACAAAATAATTCAATCGTAAAATCAGTTTATTTATTTCTTTATTTGTGTTTATTAAACTGCTAGGTAGCCTATGTTACATAAACGTGAATATGTAAAAGGTAGTAATTTCTATTTATTGGGAACGCCCACATACACCAGGTTCATGTTAACTGGATTTTTGTCGCCACTATCTTTACTATAGGATGTGTTGGAGAAAACCTATTCCACATTAAAACTCGTAATTTACTCTATTTATCCGAAATAGGCAGAAGCTGAGAAAACCCGGTCTGTGGTTTCGAAGGAAGAAGACGAAGCCCGGAAAATTGCTGATGTATCACAAGCGATGGCAGATGATGCACAGCGGGAACTGGACTTGGCCCTCCCTGCTCTAGATGCCGCCCTTAGCAGTCTAAAATCCTTGAATAAGGGTGATGTCACTGAGGTAATGTTTTAGTCTTATTTTACAATGAAAGGGAGGAAGGAAAGTGGCTCACACTACTCATATAAGAAAATAAGGTTTAAGTCTAATTTTACGATGAAAGGAAGGAAGGAATGTGGTTCACACTATTAATATAAGAAAATAATGTTTTAGTCTAATTTTACGATGAAAGGAAGGAAGGAATGTGGCTCATACTATTAATATAAGAAAATAATGTTTTAGTCTAATTTTACGGTAAAAGGGAGGAAGGAAAGTGGCTCACACTACTCGTATAAGAAAATAATGTTTTAATCTAATTTTAGGATGAAAGGGAAGGAAGGAAAGTGGCTCACACTACTCGTATAAGAAAATGTTTTAATCTAATTTTACGATGAAAGGGAGGAAGGAAAGTGGCTCACACTACTAATATAAGAAAATAAT
>JAHWFP010181561.1:3236-27573 GCA_023313725.1 Lithobius niger | reverse complement strand
AAATTAGTTGACTTTTTGTGAAAAATTAGCTGAATTATGTGAAAAATCAATCGGAATTGGCCTCATAAATAATTCATTTTCTCCTCATGACATAATATACAGTCTTTTACATTCTTTATCAAGACTGAATCTGTGACAGATACGGTATTTAACATTATCATTGGTAAATGATTGTTTTAATGATTTTATCCTTCTTCTTTTTTCTTTTAAGGTGTTCTCTTAGAAGAATGGCCGAGTACAAAGCGACCGGTGGATGCCTATGTGGTGGTGTTAAGTATGAATTTACAAAACCGCTCAGTCAAGTTAGCATGTGCCATTGCAGTATGTGTCGCAAAGCCATCGGCGCTGACTTTGGAACTTATGGAGGCGTACCATTTACCCACTTCAAGATGTTGAAAGACGACACCCTTCGCGATTACCAATCTTCCGCAAAATTACTTCGCTCTTTTTGCAGCGTTTGTGGTGCAAGTGTGTTAGCCAAAACAAATACGAAGGAAGTTGAGAACATCTACTTAAATCTTGGCTGTGTGGATGGCGATCCCGGTGCAACTATCCAGTTCCACATGTTTGTGAACGATAAAGCTCCATGGGTGAAACTTAATGATGATTTGCCGAAACGTCAGGGATATGAATGATAAATTATAGCATTGGCCCTTCTTTGTCCGTGTTATCGTTTTTAACTAGCCAGCAGTTGGGCATTAGTTCATTCTTATAATTTTAGTGATTTTTGTACATGGAAGACTGTATTTAGTACTGAATAGTAATTTAATAAATCAACCAAAAAAGTTGCATTTATTTCATTTCATTTCTTCTTTTTCTAAAACAGAAGTGGCAATTAAATACTAGCACCATGAATCGTTCAATTTGATTTATTGCTCACTGTCACACTATTGTGAGGTTACATTGTGACACTGTTCCAGGGCTTCCACTTGTCATAAAATTTTCCAATTTTAGCAGAATGTCATAAATTTCTCCTACATGTCGTAAAATAATAAATAACACAAAATTTAGGTTAGTTTGCTTAGATTGGCAGCAAAATAAGGTAGGAAAATCAGAAAATTACATAAAGGAGTAAGTCGATGTTGGCGAAGACTCTAGAAACCATTCGTCGTGTAACTCTGAAAGTTTGCGTCAAATTCAGAGCTATAATTCGGAGAATTACGAATACATTTACTGCTCATTTTCACAAATAAGACTATATCTACATCTTGCAAATGTTCAATGGCTGCCACCACCTTCAGGCATTACAACAAAAGTTTTGTTGTCTTGTGTGCAATATGCCATCGTCTGCTTTCGAATCCATGAACGCTCGTCGTGGCCGCTTTTGTCGTATTGGTCTGAAGAAGGTGGCATCCATCCATTGAACATTTGTAAGACTTATAGTCTTATTTATGAAATTGAGCGGTAAATGTGTTCGTAATACTCCGACTTACGACTGAACTTTAGAAACCATTAATTTTCTCACCTCAACTTATGCAATACCAAACTTTCCAAGTACTATTAAACCATTAATGTTTAAATTGAAGCTTTTGCAGCTATACTAACGGTTTCTGAAGAACTAACTGGTCAGGAATTTATAAAACTGCTGGTCAAAGGACTGGGAAAAAAACCACAGGAAAAAAAAGCCAAAGGAAAAATTTTACCTCGTGATACTCCTTACCCTCCCTGGTGTAATTAAAGAGCCAAAGCAACTGACTGAACCTGATCTACAATAACAGCTACACAAACATAACGGCTACACGGGGGAAAAAAGCACAACAATTTTTTTCCCTACGGCTTTTTTTTTCACGCACGCTTAACGTATACAACATTTTTGTGTTTGGTAAGATGTTGTTGGCTAGCCTCTATTTGAAGAGGAGCAGCCTTATTTGAGCAAGTTACTAAAGGTGAAAGGTCCTTGAAAAAATTGTATTGGTCCTGGAAAAAGTACTTGAAAGTGCCTGAATTTTGTATGTGTATATGATCTTGTGCGAACCCCGATTCACCGCCAGAGATTCAGAATATTCCAAATGCACCACAAAAATTCATTGAGTAAACGTTGACCCAAAATAAAATAAAAGCTTCATCATAGTAATAGCAAAAAAAAAAGTGTCAGTATTTGTCAGGCATTAATTTGAAATAAACCAACTACATCTTTCAATTATTTGGTGATTGTTAATCATTACCTCTGAAGCATACACATGAATCGTCACTTGTACTCACATTACAGAACTTAGTGACAAGGGCAAAACGAATACGGTTTCAGCAAGCGAAATAGCAGAAACTTCTGCTTGTTTGGGGCTCCATTCTACTGAATGGTTGACACCCGGGCCTAGGACAATTTTTACCAATTGATTCTCTACTGATGAGCCCAAACAAGGGCGAAACAGTCTGTCTAGAGATCTTTGTGGGTGAGAGCTAATTGATATTAAGTGATCAATTAATAAAAATTGTCTTATCCGAGGTATCAACCATTCAGTAGAATGGAGCCCTAACAAGCACAAGTTTCTGCTGTTTCGCTTCCTGAGCTTCCTGAAACTGTATTCATTTCGCCCTTGTCATTTGCCCTAGCAAGCGTAGCCCCTAGCTCTCATCCACAAAGTATTCTCTACTGACGAGCCCAAACAAGGGCGAAGCAGTCTGTCTAGAGATCTTTGTCGGTGAAAGCTAAATGATATTAACAGAACTTAGTCTTAAATTTTCGACGAAATTCTGTTCCTCTTCTTCAGAAGTCGAAAAACACTATTTGAAAAACATCACTACATGTCGAACTTCATCGCAATTAGAATTTTGCTCCAGTCCAGAATATACCACTGATCTTTATGTTTCGTCTGGAGGTGTCTGAACCAGTGGCGTGGGTGGGGTACTGTTGTAAAGGTCTGGGTGGCTCGATCTTCTAGACAGGGGAGGGGGGGGGGTTACTGGTGGCAGAGGGAGACGGGCGACATTGACACAAGGTTTGCTGCACAGCAGTTCTTGAGGTTCGGAGGGTAACGTGTCTGTACGTAACTCAATTATGACTGAGAATGAAGTGAACAGAGCCACTAACTCCGGGAAGGTTTATGACAAACTCCCACAGTTGGTCACGATGTAGTCTGTGTCCACCGGAAGCTGCCTCCGGCCCGGCCTGTACAAGTTTTACTCTCAATCTGTATCTTCTTGACCACGTAGTTGTCTCTTTCGAGAAAAATGGTCTTAGCCTTTTGGAGGCGCATTTCAGCGATTCTCTTGGATGGGGGAGTGTTCAATGGTGCAGGAAAGATCATTGAGGAGTAATGATCTGAGGAGAGGTTTCGGGTGTGAAGAGTTGAAAGGAAGTCCTCATCCAGTGAGGGAGGGTTCCTGGTAAGGAGTGAAGTCTATTTTCCTATTCTTCTCTCCTTACCAAGCGGCATTGTCACATAGGGAGGTCTAACTCACGTCTCACACGTACTGTAGAGGGTGTGGGTCAAGGTCATCCAGTGATGCTCGTCTGACAACGTGCTGGCCGGTGCATAAGGACACACCTACACTGAGGCTATTGGGGCTCAAGCCTCGTCCCCCAAGAAGCTGCTGGTTGGAAAAAAAATACTGCAAGCGTAAAATGTTAAAATGTAATCTTTCCTTTCCAGCATGGAAAGGGATTGAGTGGAGACCTTTCCCCAGTGCACGTGATTGCATATAATTGATTTCGTGTACAGTGCCATTTTGCCTTTTCTGAGTTTTCGAGCTCCCTCCCCCTTATTGCCGTTCTGCGAGTGCTCTTGCCGGTGCATGTCAGAAGCTGTTGTATCAATAATGAATGGGATAGTCCCGTCCGATGCTGCTTTTAGTCCAGTCAAATTAGATCAGATGCTCGGAATAATTAATAATATGCTGATTTTTTGCACAGATGTTCATAATGACATAAAGTTCAACATATTAAAAGTCCTTGGCTGTCCTTGTTTAGCTAACACCGCCATCTTTGGAAGCATGCCTAGTTAGCACCCCTAAGAACCAGGATAGGACAGAAACAAAAAACGGGAAGTTTTCTGTCCTCTCCTGGTTCTGAGGGGTGCTAACTAGAAAAGTTGGACTTGGAAAATCTTGAGTCGTCAATTTTTGTGGATCTCCCTGTATATCATGGAAACGGCTGTCAAGAACGAAAATATGTTTAATCCGAAATTATAGAGCGTGGAATTATTTACAACAAAAGGTTCTATACAGCTTTTAAAGTGAGTAAGTGATTCAGCGAAAAACGATGTCAAAGAGTCCAAACACTGTATTGCATGCAGCCAATGTACATTAGCCTTCATCTAGTTGGGCGGCTTGTGGCCGAAAACTGATGGAATTGTTCACTTTCCATGAAAAGAATGAAGTTTGGTATGGATGCACATGAAGAGAACTTATTTTACATACCTAAGTACCTACATGAAGGTATTTAACCCCCCCCCCCCCCAAAAAAAAAATAATAATAATAATAAAAGGAATTTTGGGTTGTAACTCCTTAACCATCAACAAATCAATAGCACAATGTAAAGACAAAACGTTCAACACACAATTTTGGACAGGAAAGGTGATATACGTCTATTACGTTTAGCAACCATTGAACCCCCAAATTGTATTTAAAGTATGTCACCCTTAATTTGCCTAAACGCTTTTTTCAATTTGCATTTATGGTGATTTTTGTGTTCAAAGTGTTCTTGTGAGCCTCTAATAGCCCGAAATGGACATGCTTAGGATTTACTAAAAGATGGGGGTCTATTCTTGCCATAAATACTAACCGAAATTGTTTAACTTAGATAGGGACCGTTGTAAGCCATTTAAAGGTGAAGTAATGGCGTAGCGGCGAAAGCGTATGTTTCGAATTCAAAGCCCGAAATGGACACGCTTAGGATATTTTTAAAGGTGGCGATCTATTCTTTCCATCAATCCTAACCGAAATTGTTTAGTTTACATACAAATACAACTCAGACGAGCATTACAATGGCACTTACACCATTACGGCTACAGCTGTAAATGGGCGTAGTATGGTCCCTATCTAAGTTACACAATTTCGGTTAGGATTGTTGGAAAGAATAGATCCCCACCTTTTAGAAAATTCTAAGCATGTCCATTCGGGGCTATTACAGAGCTTGGAAGAGTACTTTGAATTCGAAAATCACCATACGCTTTTGCCGCTACGCCATTACCTCTTCACCTTTAAATGGGGGTAGGACGATCCCTACATAAAGTAAATAAATTCGGTTAGATTGATGGGAAGAATAGATCCCTACCTTTTAGAAAATCCTAAGCATGTCCATTTCGGGCTATTAAAGGGCTCGCAAGAGCACTTTGAATTCGAAAATCAACATATGCTTTCGCTGCTACGCAATTACCTCTTCACCTTTAAATGTGTGTACGACGATCCTATCTAAGTTAAACAATTTCAGTCAGGATTGATGGAGAGAATACATCTCCACCTTTCAGAAAATCATAAGCATGTCCATTTTGGGCTATTGGAGGCTCGCCAAAGCACTGTGAATTCGAAAATCAACATACGCTTTTACGCTACGCTATTACCTCATCACCTTTAAATGGATGTGGAACGATCCCTATCTACGTTAAACAGTTCCGGTTAGGATTGACGGAAACAATAGATCCCCACCTTTCAGAAAAATCTAAGCACGTCCATTTTTGGCTATTACAGGACCCGCAACAGCACTTTGAATTCGAAAATCTACATACGCTTTTGCTACTATGCCATTACTTATTCACCTTTAAATGGGCGTAGGACGGTGCCTATCTACGTTAGTATTGATGGACAGAAGACAATCCCCACCTTTCAGAAAATCATAAACATGTCCATTTTGGGTTATTAGAGGTCTCGCAGGAGTACTTTAAATTCGAAAATCAACATATGCTTTCGCCGCTACGCCATACCTTATCTTTAAATGGACGTAGAACGGTCCATATGTACGTTAAACAGTTTCGGTAGGATTGATGGAAAAAATAGATCCCCATCTTGTAAAAAAAAGGAAACCTTCTGACAGGTCTAATCCCAAAAGGACATGTTAAAAATGCTATTAAATTTTCTACCAGTGTATTGCTGGTCTTGGTCACAAAAAAAGCCAATAACAAGATAAAAAACAGAACGAATCATAAAAAACGGAATCAGCACAGTGCTGCTGGAATAACCAAACCCGCCATCTTGAAAGTTAAACAATTTCGGTTAGGATAGATGGAAAGAATAGCTCCCCACCTTTCTGAAAATCCTAAGCATGTCCATTTGGGGCTATCAGAGAGCTTGCAAGAGTTAATTTGAATTCGAAAATCACCATACGCTTTCGCTGCTACGCCTTACCTCTTCACCTTTAAATGGACGTAGGATGATTCTTACCTAAGATAAACAAATTCGGTTAGATTGAAAGTTAAACAGTTTCGGTTAGGATTGAACACGAAAATCACTATAACAACCAACTGAAAAAGCTTTCACGCAAAGCTTTCTTTTGCTTATACGTAAAAGATGTATATCACCTTTCCCGTCCAGAATTGTGTGCTGAACATTTTTCCTTCACATTGTGCGTTTGATTTGTTGACGGTTAAGGAGTTACAGCCAAAAAACATTTTTTGTGTGGTAAACATCACCCCTTTCCTCCCCCTCGGGGGGGGGGGGGGGGTGTGGATTTGAACTACTGCCATAGCTACTCATTTCCAGTTACTGTTCATGCTATTTACAGAAAGTGGACTTCAAGATGGTGGGTCTGGTTATGCCAGCAGCACTGTGCTAATCTCGTTTTCTTGTGATTTTTCTGTTTTTTATCTTGTTATTGGCTTTTTTTGTGACCAAGACCAGCAATATACTGTTAGAAAATTTAATAGTGTTTTTAACATGTCCTTGTGGGATGACACCTGTCAGGAGGTTTCCTTATTTTTACAATTTCATCCACCCACAAATTAATTGATTTTACTACAGATCCCCACCTTTCAGAAAAACCTAAGCAAGTCCATTTTGGGCTATTAGAGGACTCACAAGAACTCTTTGAACACGAAAATCACTAAACAACCAATTGAAAAAGCGTTTGCGCAAATTAAGGGTGGTATACTTTAAATACGACTTTGAGGTTCAAGGGTTGCTTATACGTAAAAGATGTATATCACCTTTCCCATCCAGAATTGTGTGCTGAACGTTTTTGCTTTACATTGTACTTTTGATTGTCGACGGTTAAGGAGTTACAGCCAACAAACAGTTTTTTGTGTGGTAAATCACCCCTTCCTCCCCTTCAGGGGGGGGGGGGTATGGATTTGAACTGCTATCATAGCTACTCTTTTACAGTTACTGTTCATGCTATTCACAGAAAGTGAACAATTCCATCAATTTTAGGTCCAAGCCACCCTACTATATGAAGTCTATCTATGTACATACGTTGGGTGCAATACACATGTTTGGCCTCTTTTGAATCATTAACTCAATTAAAAAAAAAACAACTTAATAGAACCTTCATGCTCTACAATTTTGGGCAGAACATATTTTCATGCCAGAGCAACCGTTACCGAGGTGTGTCGATTTCGGGCACCATCTTTCCAAGTCGGCAGCGTTAGTTCAATACGGACAGATAAGGAGTTTTAGTATGTTGAACCTGAGACCAATACTGTAACAAAAATTAGCTTAGGAATTATTCCACGATTCCACCTAAAGTTGTTCTAATTTGACTCTACTATTTTCCCAAAATTTAAAGGATTTAATGTTTCCCAATAAAAACCCACTTTAATTATTTATTATTTTGAAAATAATAAATTACAAGTGGATGCGTATTTTTATTTTGTAGAAAATATTTTTAATTTCATAGGCCAATATAAAATTACCAGTTGGCCTATGAATATGAAAAAAAACGTAGTTCAATGACAAGCAGTTTAACTGCAAGAAAAAAAAATAGTTTCAACTAGTAGTCATCAATTACACTACAATTTAGGCAGCAGTAACTGTAACTATACATACAACTTTGACAGTATTTAACTAGTATTTTTAACTGTACTTGCTTAATAATTTTGCCCATCTCTGCTCAAAGGTTGAGGGTTTGATTACTGCTCAGGAATTCTAACACTTGAGTCCAAACAAAAGTCAGTGGAAATATGTTTACATAAACATTTATAAACACAAAAGGAGGAATTGCTACATGGATACTCCCACATTCAACGGAGACCTTTATAAGCTCCTAATTTTTACGCGTGTATTATAAAATTGCCAGAAAAGGCTTTAAAATTTTCTATCACCATTTCAGCTTCTTGTTACGTTTAAATTTTTTTTCATGTTAAACTCTTTTAATACCCCCCCCCCTCCCCCACTTCTTTTAAATATTATTGCACCGGTCTCAAAGTCAACAAAACAAATTTACAGTGACCTCTCCCTATTTTATTTCTCTTTTTTTTCGAGGGGGGGGGGGTAAACAAATGTGTTATATCTTGATTCGAATAAATGGCAATTATCAGTCTAATTTAATTAAATTTTACAAAATTTATTGAATCATATTTTAAAGACCGCATTAGATACTCAATATTCAGACATTTTTGTCCTGGATATTTTCCCTCTTGCAAATGAAAGCGGACAAATTCCCCCTTAACCCAGGCATCCCCCTCCCCAGCACTTTCCCTCAGAAGCTTTCCGCAACTAAAATGCCCTATAAAATAATTTGTGTATTTTCATTAAAGATACTTGCATTAAAAGTGGTAATTTACGTATTGTGTATACTGCACACGTACACAGTGTGGCCCCCGACACTTCTGATTGTGTGCTGCCAGATGTGCACTCGATATTTGTATCACTCTGGTAGTGTGCCCTTGATCCAGAAGGGCATTTGTTTGCTCAATTTACAGTGCACTCATACCACAATGCCATTAAAAAAAAAATTAACTGTTTTTTTTTTAACATTTTTTTCCCTGGGCACAAAATGTCTGTGGGATATGTCGGGGGGAGGGGGGTGGTATGGTTGTCTCATCTCTCATCTAAGGAGGGAATATATCCGCTATCGGGAAAATGTCCGGGGGGGGGGGGGATATGCCCACTGTCACTTTTGAAGAGGTAAAATGTTTCAGTGGGACAGGGCTGGGGTGATGGTAGTCGGGGGGGGGGGGATTGTAATAATTAAAGGGCTAAACTGTACAAAAAAAATAGTACTAAAAATTTTAACCAACAAAATGTTATAATCAACAACAAATTTTCATTTCATATCTTCATTCTCAGATGGAAAGATTTTTTCCTCCATTCATTACTTTGCCTATTCTATGCTTTAATTATATTTAAAATAATAAACATGTTGATTTTCATTCATTCTGTACCTTGCGCCAGTTCAGGCCGCCAGCCAAAAATGTTCGCGGAAATTAAATCAGTGTGTGACTCATCTAGATATCCAGCGTGCTTCCTTACAGATCAGTGATAGTTATGGATTTTTGTTGAAAGCGACGCAAGTTATCAACAAAACGGACCAGAAATGGCCGCAGGCCCGTAGCGTCGACAGGAGCAGTGAGGCTTGAAGGTCGAATGTGCCACGAGTACAGAAATGACGTTCACTTAGTTTTGTGATCAACAAGCAGAATTTATGATCTTCACGATCACTATGTTTTCGTGGGTTGCAATTCGCTGCTGTATTAGTGATCGCGCTTTCTCAGTTCGAAACGCCAGCTACGAGGCGTCAATTTTGTTGAGGCGATTGATGGCGCCACCGGCTATCAACAAAACGGTGACTGCAGTCACAGTGACTGTATGCATGGACCGGGCATGTTGTTCCTAATCCGCTACGGACCGTAGTCACTGGCATGACTATGGTCTATGGACTATGGAGAAGAGATGGAGTCGATTGGTGGTTGACAGGGAGAGAGGCACACAGGCTCGCGCCGTAAGTGTGGTTTTTCTTAACGTTTTCACATTGTATTTTCGTTTACGTTGTATCTAACACGTAGCACGTTGGCGGTTAGTATGTGTTGACGTTAGTCATGCAGGTAGGTGATTTCGAAACCGTCCCGTTTGTTGTTGTTTAGCGTTTGATTTGGTGACTGACTGTATTGTGTGCGGTTTTTGCAGCGTGATCGGAATGGCTTCCGTGCCCCATTTTCAACCCCGATCCTGTTTTGTTGAAGGCGATGGCGACGGTGTTTTGGTGTTGAGCCACGTTTTGAACTACGGAAACATAATTCAACATAAAGTCGCCGTCAGATCGCAAATGCAGTCCTGGTTGCTTATCGTAGGTCAACCTAGGTCAACGACAGCCTACTTAGGCTTTCGTCCAAGCTTAGGCTTGGCTAGCTCAGTTTTCGTCTCCAAGTGTGGACTGTCAAAATGGCATAGTGCCAATATTTTGTTAGGCGTTGATGTCGGTGTTACGTAAGGATGGTGTAAATTGTTGAGAGACTGAAATTCTAGTCGTTTAGCACATCGGATAAAGCCGGGAGTGGGGTGTTTAAAATTCTTGAGTATTTCCGCCCTAGCTTTTTCCCCCCCCGAAGTTCGAGTTGGGAAATCGTTTTTAAGTAGCCCACATAATTGGTAGTCTTCAGAACTACTCGGTCCCCAAGTTTCAGGGGCGGCGTTAGACCCGGGCCTACCCGGGCATGTTAAAAAACACTGGTAAAAATAACAGTGACCGGGTCCGTGCCCTGATAAAAAAAAAAAAATTATATGTTGTCAAGTTGTTTGTTAAAAATGTTTTCAATTCTTGAGCCGTCTGCTGCCGCACAACATTGACCAAAGAAACATTGTTGTTGCTAGTAAGTGCTTCCTTTAAACATTCAATCACATTTACAAACACAACATTTTATTAGTAACAGTGTACACTTATTTAGACACACACTAGTGTGTCGTCGCCAAGTAACGGTAGATCATCCCATTGTAGACATCCGATTGTTAAAAATTGATTGTTAATGATAAAAAGGCGACTCACTAGCAGACATGTGTCTGTTACCTGTAAGCAACTGAAAGCATATTTTGGCATGTTGAGGATAAATCCCAATGCGACAGAAATGTTTCAAATTGTGGAAAATGTAAGGGGAAGGGTCAGGGATTAAGAAAAACTAAAATTTAAAGGATGAGTATCCACCAATCATAGAGAAAAAGATGAAATTGAGAAGGCCTACGTACCTGAACTTTTGCACATGGATGTATGGTGATCTGAGGATGGTCCTTTTGTTGGTTTGGGGGTTGTAGGGGGTCAGGACAAATGTGTGGGAGGGTTTTGAAATTCGCCACTGGCGAATTTAAAATTAGTTTCTTTTCCAAGTTGCAACCAAAGGTTTTAAGCAACAATGGCTTGAACAATCAAGACTGGTCGTTAGATTTATTGTTAAAGCCTGGACGAACTAAAAACTGAACTGTAAAGAAGGACAAAATAAAGAAACATTAACGTTGCCGTGGATTGCGTAAGAACAAACGGATGCATGTTAGACGATGGTTATGCAACAATACACGCATACGCGAGCTAATGGGTTTTTTGTTAATAACCCAAAAATAAAATGCTTCGCGTTCTGCTGTTTTAGTAACAGCGACCTTCGGGGGTTTCTGCATGACTAAATGTGAACGAAATCTTGAAAAATTCAGGGTTAGGTGCAGGGATAAATAAAACAACTGAAGCGGATGCACTGATTGAGTGAGCGAAGCAAACGAAATCAGCGATTGTTAGCCAGTGTGTGCAAAAATGGGATTAAGGCATCTTAAACAGACGGAGTAACCTTATGTATGTTCACAGTCTTATGAAAGTTGTGATTTCCACCCAAAACAAAAACTGGTAGAAAAACCCGTCAAGTTTCCAAAAACTGTCGGCCTTTGAAGGTAGTGATATTCCACCAGGGTAAGGCCGCCAAGGTTAATCCTATTAGCCAAGTTAATCGCACCGAATAATACTTTGAACGTTAAATGAAAACTTGAAGATTGCTACAGCTAGTAGCAATCTTCTAGTTTTCATTTAACATTCAAACTATTAGTATGTGCGATTAACCTTGGCGGCCTTTCCCTGCTGGAATGATATCACTACCTTCAAAGGCCGACCGTTTTTGGAAACTGGGCGGGTTTTTCTACCAGTTTTGGTTTTGGGTGGATAAATAGTTAATAAGAGCATTTTGACATGCTTATGAAAATTGTTACACTGGCTTGTTTCTTGGGAATTTTTCCCATTAGCATGCCCGCTTGATATTAAAACTGTTAATTTAGCAGGATACAGTTGTAAGTTTAGCTGGAAACAGTAGTAATATCAAATAAGTGGCATGGCAGAGTGATAAAACTGCTCATTTAAACCGAATGGGTTTTAAGACTGTATTGTTAGCAACCCGGGGTCAGTACCCTCTGGGAGAGGACTACTCCTTTTCCCCTGTAAGAACTCTTATGTTCCAAGGGACAGGTCTTAAAATGACCTCTTATAATTTAGAGACACGAAACATTTATATGAACATATAAAATTTGCTCTCTCCTCAACAAAAACATATGCTTCGTAGCACTTAATAGCATCAGGATAGAGAATAAGGGAGTAGAGTAATGCAATCCTCCCCCCCCCCCCCCAACCAAAAATCAAAGTTGGGAAAATGGACCTATGTCGGTTGGACGAACTACGAATTGCCCCCCAAAAACTGAACACACAGGTCGTCCCCGGCCTCCCAACTAAAGGTCGTAGCATGTCCACCCCCCCCACACACACAATAAATTCCTAGATCCGTGTCCGGGGTGTCACAGGTGTGCCCAGCCAGTGCCCAGGTAAAAATTCGGACCTAGCGCTGCCTCTGCTAAGTTTATGTGCTAGCGTTAACGACCTACAGCAATTCGGGCAATTTTGCTCATTTTATTTTGCTACCCGGTGTAAGCCTGTAGAAAATTGTTGGTTAGATCAGCCTGTTTGTGTTAAATAACACAGAATTCAAGGGTGCCCCCCCCCCCCAAGATTTTGAAAAAGTTGTGTATGTCATAGCAAGAATTTATAAATTCTTGGTCATAGCATGATTAAAGTTGGTGGTGGCAAGGGGGGAAAGTAGAGGGGATAAGAAAAAAAACTAGTTCCCCCAATTTTTTTTCCAATTCCACTACCAGCCACCAACTTTAATAAAAGCTGTATATTTCCTAGCATGATTATTTGGGCACCAAATAATCATGCTACATGACATCGAAAAATCACCTTGTATCACGCTTATTTTCACAGATTGTGAAAATAAGCGTGATATAAGGAGATTTTTCGACTTCAAAATGAATTGTCACAGTAGACCATGTGACATTTTCATGCTATGACATGCACTACTTTTTTGAAAGTTGGGGAAGGGGAGTGGGGGTGGGATTGTGGAAAAAATAAACGAGTATGGAAATATGTTGGTAATCTGGGGAGATTCAGTTGCTAGTTCAAATATGGGCCATGCCAATTTCTAGTCGAATCATAAGTTCGTAACAGGTGGCTTGCTGTACTACTATCCTACTACGTTATTTCTAGTGTAGGATTTTCGCTGTGTGGCATAACTTGATTTCCTCTTTCCGTTGGTCGAATGAATGGGGCCCGCTCGGGCAATGGCGATCTGTCCCGGAAAAGTTGTCGAGACGACTGGGTTTTGAACTTTTTTGAATACTGAAAAATTGGTCGACTCAGCATTTCTACTTTGGTTCAAGTTCATAACTTATACTCACAGTTCGATCACGCAAACCTCGAAACTTGCGAATTTACGACAACCCTTACTGGTTGTTTTTAGTCAGTTAAGCCAGCTGCACCCACACTCACAATCCTTCCAAACCCAACGAACTTCCAAAATTCAAAACTCCCACCTCTTCACATCACAGTAGGCCTTGAGTCAGGATTCCAAGCTGGTGTTGGCACTGCCTATAGTCGATGTTTCTTTATCTGTTTCTTCCTCCGTAGGTGGGGAGAAATTTCTTCCAGCTTGCTTCCAGCCTAGTTTTGAATTGGGGTGTCACCATGTTACTAATCATTTTATAGGCTGGTTCTTGTGTGTTCAGTAGTTTTATAAAAACTCACCTTTGATTTATGAATAAGGTACTCAATAATGCAAATTAAACAACAAAAAATGGGCCTTATTACTGGAAATCCTTTAACATTTTTATTACATTTTATTCATACACTTCCTCTTTGATCTCGTCAGCTGCTCGCATAAAAGGATATACCCTCTCACGTGTGTATGTTGCATGAAATAGCTACTATTTCTCATGCAGGGAAAACTAGGTTCAAATGACTACCTTTGCAACATCATGTTTGAACTAATGTTGGAAAACTGAGCTATGTAATACAGGAAAGACAACTTAGAGGTTTGTGCAACTCAGTCAACTCTATAGCCTATTTTTAAATTAATCTTGTTCATTGCACACGTTGAGATCCATTCCAATTCAGTGTTTTTTTCGTCTATGTGAATAAATCTCTATTGGCCAGTAACCTGTGCTGTGTGCGATAGTGATTGGGCATGGGTTGTCTTCTGCCAACTTGTTTATCATGTAGCTGCACACATAGCCTTTGTATTGATATTTGAACTAGCAACTAGGATGCAGCAATTAGACCTAAGCGTCAGGCATCGCTTCTCACTGCTTCCTATTGATTTCGGCTATTTTTTCCTCCAGAAATACAAAAGTTGTGTCAAAACATCTGAAATAGCCTATATTGGAATATCAAAATCAGTTAAATATGTTGACAAAACTGGGAATTTGGACACGGTTTGTCTGCAGCAGCCTGTATTCATGGTGTATTGCCAAGCACTGTTTGGCTTCTGCTGCTCCTGTGTCCTCTGTTGAGAAAAAAACATATCGAAGCATGCAGCTAGCAAAACTGGGTAATGGTTACTTTTGTTAAAGAAAAAATTAAAAAGTTCCAGCCAAAATTTCAAACTTGAAGTTAACGATGGATTGGAAACCAAGATCACATGGAAAACTAAATCTTTCAAAATAATCACCCTTTATAGACAGCCAAATACAAACTTCACTTATGCCTACTTCTCCAATTATTGTCAAGAAAATTAAAAAAATATGAATGATCAGAACATAATTATATTAGATGACATTAACATTGACCTTTTAGATAAAAAGGTTAGAATCTAATTTGGAATAGATAAAGAGCGTAAGGAAGTGGGAAAAGACAAATACCCGGTACGAAAATGTGATGGCTCAATGCGGATTTGAACAAAACGTTGAGTCTATAACTAGACACGAGGCAACATGCTGTAACAATATCGTGTATTGATCATGTATTTGTCAGATCTAAGTTGGACAGTTTGGGATTTATAATTTGCGAAAAAGTTGTGGATCAATATTTTACGGGTTTAATTCTGGAAAATAGTAACTGTTCACATGGTGAAATAACACATAAATGTGATATTACAAATGATAAACAAACATTAATTGATCTTGAACTAGTTAATTGGGAATTTTTAAATGAGATAAACGACTCAACTAAATAACATGTATGACGAAATTGAGGAAAAAATAATATATACACTAAAAACACAAGAACCATTAGCATTTGTAATAATGTCAGACCAACTTTTAAAAAATGGATTTCATAGAAAAATTTAGCATTAATTAATGAAAAAATAAACTTTGGAATAAAATTAAAAAACTTCAAAGTATAAATGAACCATTACTACAGAATTATAGGCAACAGAAATCCAACGTTGCTAAAATTAAAAAAATATGTATAATCGTAAATACCGACCGACGATTCAGTGCACCGATCAACCAAACTCTATGGTTATACAACACACAAACGAAATTAAGGTAACTGAAATTATTAAAGAAATGAAAATAAAAAAAATCATTAGGAACTGATGGATTTAAAATGGATCATATTAAAAAAATTAATAATGCAGCTAAATTCATTTGTCCTCTAATAAACTCGATTATTGATAATAAAATTTGGCCTGTTAAGTTAAAAACTCAAATTTTAAGACCTATTTACAAAAAAGGGGAAAAAGCAAATGTCGATTATTATAGACCTATTGCTATTCAACCAGTCATCAATAAAATAGTGGAAAAATACTTTGCAAATTCACTGCAAAATTGTTTATCAACTAAAACTACAGATTATTATTTACCATACCTCATGAACAAACTACCGTTTACTTTATTTTACTGTTTTTTTTCTTTTGTTTGTAAATAGTTATTTAGCATACTTTTGTGTTTTTTTGGCCTTCGAAAAGAAAAATTAGCTTCTTATGATTGTAAAATATTTTACTTCTGAAATAATAATTTTAAATAGAGTATTGGCCAAGTAAGGCATCACTCGATCACAACCAGGGCATCACGCACAAGTGAAAAAATTCACTTTTTGATGTAAAATGCATGTTGAATAAAAAAAAAAAAAAAGAAGCAATTGAAACTAAATAGATAAACTAAGCAGCCAAATAAATATTGGCTACATAAGATCATGGGTTGGACAATTAGGAGAATTTGGGAACAAAGGAATCGCCCATAAACTCACTTGGGTAGAGACTAGAACTTGGGCCAATCTCATCTAGAAAGCATTTGGGGTACCAAGTGACTTTCTGATCACTCTTGAGTGCTAGAGCATGTTTGGCCTACTTGGGTACCTAAAGAGTGATTAACACATTTTTGACTAGTAAAAATGTAGGCCTAATCACTTAAAATATAAGGCTTAAACACTCGAATATTAGGCCTAATCACTTAAAATTTAGGCCTGATAGCTCAAATATTAGGCATATCACTCTAAATATTAGGCCTAATCACACAAATGTTAAGGCCTAATTGCAGAAATATTATATGAGGCTTAATAACAGAAATATGAGGTCAAATCACACAAATATTGTGCCGTACAGGGTGCCCACCAACCTGCAGAATTTGGAAAACTGGTGGACGTGAAGGCTAATCGCGAGTGTGTCAGCAAGTCTTGAAAAAAAAAAGTCCGTCCACAATTACCACAGGGCTAGGCCTAAGTAGAAACACATTGAGTTAAAAAAATGTTACATGTGTTACACTGTGTTACACTGTGTTGACGACACCTGCAAGTTGTTTTACACACCTGTTGACACCAGCTGTTGGCAGCTGTGTTAAAAAAAAAAAAAGATTTCCTTCCTGAAATTAATGGTATTAAATATTAAATAACTTGGAAATTTCATAGTGTTTAAATAGTTTTCATTTATGCCTCTGTGGTTGCTTAGTGTTTGCGGAACTGTAAACTAGGCTAGGCCTGATGTTTTCATTCCATGCCGGCAAATAACATTGCCTTCGCAGTATTTTAAATAACTGTTTTATTGTAAATGGGCTAGACCTATTTTGAACGAATTTTTTAACATAGCTTATACATTTTTATTCGCCATGTTGTTGCTTCGCTAAACTGCTAGGCCTACACAAATTTCAAATTTGCATCTCAAATGTCTAAATGTGGTGCAAATTGCGATGATAGTGATACTGCTCATTTCGAGCCCTGCCAAGTAAACAGCCTATACACTGATCATTGTGTGCTCCGTAGCAGTATCTGCGCGACGCGCGACGATACGTCGCAGACAGTTAAAGGACAAATTTTGGCTACATTTCCGCCGTTTTGTCAGATTTTGACCGATTTTGTCATTACAATACAGCACTTTAATTATCGCGACGAGACCTTTCCATTGGTGGAATAGCCAGCTCAATAGGGGAAAATACTGAAAAGTTATTCAATAAAAACCAATAAACATGTGGGTAACCATATGATGGACTGTGGTCAAGCTCTTAGTAAGTCTGTCCTTTGTCAAAGCATGTTTTCATTCCGTGTGGTTAATGCTTGGAACGGATTGCCTCAATTTACTATTGAAGCTACATGTTTACCAAGTTTCTTTCCATTAGCGTCCCCTACAGTTAGAAGAACTGATGGCTTTGTGGGTACCCAGGTGACAAAAGCACTACCTGCCAGGATTATTTCTAATTCTAATTAAAATGTAAACTGATTGTAATGTCAAGGCCCAAGGGCATTACGATCACTGTATCCTCACCTGTATCACCTGTCTCACCTGTATCCTATGCAAATGCATGGAAAAAATAGTCGCCAAACAAATCATTACCTTCCTCAACCATAACGACTTCTTTACCCTTAGTCAGTACGGTGGCCTTCACGGCAAATCCACTACCCACAACCTCATTTCCTTTCTTGACCTTGTCACTGAATGGACTGAAGGTGGATCACAGGTAAATGCCGCCTACTTTGACCTCGCTAAGGCCTTCGATACCATACCCCATGACATCCTTATCACCAAGCTAACCACCGTAGGCATCTCTGGCCACCTCCTAAAGTGGCTTATTGCTTTTCTCACAAACAGAACTCAACGCACTGTCATCAACGGTCACCCTTCTAAAATCGGCAGTGTTACCAGTGGAGCCCCACAGGGAAGTGTCCTCGCCGGCCTCCTCTTCATTATCTTCATTAATGACCTACCTGACTGCCTTACATGTAATAGCTGTCATCTTCTTGGACGACACCAAGCTTGTTGCCCCAGTCATCTCCCCTGATGACCCCACTGCTTTTCAATCCAACATCTACAAACTCACTCAATGGGTCCAGGCAATGAACATGGACCTCAACGAAACAAAGTGTGCAGTCCTTAGCTTCGGCCATCCCACGACCTTACTCCAGTATACCCTACAAGATGATGGGCCCCCAATTAAACACGCAGACTTCCAGAAAGACCTTGGTGTGCTCATCGACCAAAAACTAACCTTTTCTCAACACATTGACCTCATTACCAGACGAGGCTATCGGATGCTTGCTATCATCAGAAACTCCTTCTCTGTTCTTAACGAACGTACATTCTTTTTGCTCTACCGCTCCCTTGTTCGCAGCATCCTTGAGTACGCTAATTCTGCTTGGTGGATCAGATTTGAATCCGACCGCGACAAACTCGAGAGACTCCAGAGAAGAGCCACAAAACAGGTCCACTCCATCCGTCACCTCTCCTACACTGAACGCCTGAAAGCTCTCCGACTCCCCACCCTCGAATACCGCAGAATCCGAGGCGATCTCATCTTTACCTACAACCACCTGCACTCTCCCTCAAACACAAATAAACCCCTCTTTGTCCTCAATAACAACCCACAAACTAGAAACAACGGGCTCAAGATCTTTCAACGCCGCTGCACTTCCAAAAACCGAGAACTCTCTCTTCCTTTCCGGATTTGCAGCACCTGGAACCGTCTGCCTAGGGACATTGTCACCGCATCAAATACCAATATCTTCAAAACCAAATTAGATACCTTCTTACCGACCATCACCCCTCAGTTTGTGTACAAGAACTGGTGAACCCTACCCATTTCCTCCCAGCATCAAAAGCAACAAGCTTCCTGCTGGTGTTTTTCAATGTCAATGTCAATAAATGTTTAATTTTCTGTTTTAGGAAAGCCGTGCCAACAGATGACTGTTGCGAGCAGAGATGACCTTCTGATACTTCGGAACATTCAACTTAATAATGGGAAGTCCTTCAGCTAGGTAGGCTTATGTGTTTGCTTCATGTCATTGAGTTTGCCTTGTAACTCCGAAATTTTATTGGTTATTGTGGTTGTTATTTTTTTAAGCTGCTTTATCAGTGCAGTTCACTATATTGATCAAAAAGGATGACACCGTAGTGAATACAATTTGCAGAAATTCAGTAACCCACTCGCAAACTGGCGATTAAATTGGTCATGTTGGTGATTAAAATATCCTAGCAGCCGACTTGGCCGGTGGGTTGTTATAAACAAGACCGAACCAAACTGAACATCATTTCTTTTTGATGGATTGTAATTTTTCAGTAGGCCTATATCATTTTAAAGGTTTTTCTGCAAGCCTACCAATGTTGTAACTCTTAGGCTTCCAGTTCTTACTGTTCGGAAGTTATGAGGCAAATGGATACTGTGGTAAAAAATAGAGAAACTCTCAAAATCAAAGGAAAAATACTTCCGCAGTAGCCAATTAACAAATTTGCGATAAACAGAAACGACATAATGTTTATTATCGAAAGTCCTATCTTCATCAGACCCTATAATGTTAACTACAAGAGAGTGAAAATTCTTCATAGTTCGCCGACTTCCACACTAAAGATAGTTCCCTACACATTAGCAAATTTTCAACTGTAGTCTTTTTCTGGTAAAGGTAAGACTTTCTTTTGATTACATGCTTCGTTGTGAACGCAATCACCTTCCGAGTTTGAAATCGCCGCTTTGCGTACCCTCCCGAATTTAGAAGGCCCTTCGTCGCTGGCTAGCCTCACGTGTGTAATGTTTATAATGGTTTATAATCATCCCAATATGTAACACAGTTAGGAGGATTTTATGATGGAGAAGATCTGATTCTACCAGAGAACTTGTCCTTGCAAGGGAATCAAAGTTCTCCAAGTAAAATCCGACGAAACTGCTATTTTCACAGCCGACCCGCCTCCTTGCGTGGGGGGGGGGGGGGGGGGGGGTTCGTGGTGCCAGCCGCAAAAGACAGTGGGTGTTGGCCGGAAGTGACTTAAATATAGACCATGGGTAAGGATGTGAGATACTCGAAAACTTCAGCCGAGTATCAAACTTGTAATCGAACTCGGCTCGGTACTTATACATTTTTATTCGCTATGTTGTTGCTTCGCTAAACTGCTAGGCCTACACAAATTTCAAATTTGCATCTCAAATGTCTAAATGTGGTGCAAATTGCGATGATAGTGATACTGCTTTGTTCGCGTCCATACTCGAAAAACTCGAATCCGGCGAAAATGTGATAACTTCGTCAATTTTTGACCAATTTTGACATTCCGATGTACCAAATTGATCGTCTCGACAAGAGCTTACCAGTGGTGCAGATTAAAATTCAATAAGTAGCTCAAACCATTTTCAAGTTATAGCCTTAAAACTGGAAAACCATGACCCACACCATCTTTGTTCCTATTATCTTAACAAATTTTAGGAAAATATCCAACAAAATATTTCCATCAAATACTCGAACTCGGCTCGATACCTGATTCTTCTGTTGCAAACTCGGCTCGGCTCGACTCGAATTAAAATTTTTGTACTCGCACATCCCTAACCATGGGTATAGCTGATCATTCGATTGTTGAAAACGATTCTTAGGCACATTTTCAGAAACAAAATACCGTACCAGTATTCTTGCGAATTTTCAACAGATCGACGACGTTTGTCTTCATCAGGCCTAACCTACACAACTCAAACTTTCGTCAACTACATTGCCACTGTG
Source organism: Lithobius niger (assembly GCA_023313725.1). NCBI lineage: Eukaryota > Metazoa > Arthropoda > Chilopoda > Lithobiomorpha > Lithobiidae > Lithobius > Lithobius niger. The sequence continues at coordinate 6,505 of JAHWFP010181561.1, read as the reverse complement.
GATATCAGCGTTTGAAATCTTGCTTGGCATGTGGAATCAAATTCCTGGATTGGATGGGCCTTGAGTGTTCATCATAACGGCATTATCATAACATGTTGCTGGATTGCAAGGGATTCCAGTTCTATCATATGGAACGTTCGATCTTAGAAGTGTAGTAGTTCTTCCCCAGCCAATCTCATGCTTTGTCATCATGTGATGGGTAGCGGTGCTGTTGCTATACACTTCATTCACTTCATGAGGGCACTGGAATCCCTTGCAACTGAATCCAGCAACATGTTACGAATAACGCCGTTTTGAGGAACACTCAAGGCCCATCCAATCCGGGAATTCGTTTCCTCCTAAGAGATGAATTTTCCAAGCGACTCACGAAGCAGTGAATGAAGGAACAAGATAAATATAGGAGACCACGCCAGGCACTAGCGCAGATTTCAAACGTTGATTTCCACGGTGGCAATACAGTTGACGATAGTTTGAGTTGTGTAGGTTAGGCCTGATGAAGACAGACGTTGTCGGTCTGTTAAAAATTCGCAAGAATACTGGTACAGTATTTTGTTTCTGAAAATGTGCGTAACAATCTGTTTCAACAATCGAATGATTTCATAAGTTAAGATGTCAATTTATGGAACCGCACAAATGGCTTGGAATTATTTATTGATTTTTTTTAAAATTTTTTGTTTCTATTTTTTTTTTTGTTCTGCAGGGTTTCAAAACTTGTTCAACGTAACAAACAACAAGTCAGTGGGTGGGAAATGGAATGTTCACACTGGGAAGGTAAGTTTCAAAATTGTACGGTATTTCTATGTATGAACACCAGTCTGGTAAATTCACTATAAAAACTTTCGGAACTTTTGTATTTAAAAAAAATCGAAATCTAAATTGCAAGTGGAAATCATATGATTAGATTGTCATGCAGATATGGTTGGGCGATTTCAAAATTTATCACATGATGCGATGCGATCAAATGTTTAAAAAAGATTTATTGTGATTTTTTTTTTATAATTTACGTTCTATTTACTGGCCTACACTAGCGATGCCAAACACGGAGCTCTACGACAATGCTCATATCAATTCAACAGATTCTCCCACGATAATTTAGATTTAATAGTTAGTTTAAATAAAAAGATTTATTGTAAAAATTTTGGAAATTAAGAAACAATTAAAATTTTGGCATCTAAAAAGACAGGCATTTCCAAAGTATGGCTAGGAATGTTCAGAAACAATTATTTATCATCTTACAGAAGCATTTTCGTTAAAAAAAATTGTACATTATTTAAAAAATAGGCTACAGTAATTTACACGGAAATATTGAAAGAAATGGAAGATTTTTTTTTAATAAGTTAAGGCCACTTAAAAAAAGAAAGTTGGTTCTCGGGCATTTTTCTCATGAAATCTGTGTGGGTGGGCGGAATTTTATTTTTCGGCCCTATATTTCCGTACATTTTGGGGAATTATTTTTTATTTTGGGTAAAATAAAGGTGACTGTCTCTAAATCAATGTGTGAATAAATTTATTTAACCACAAGAATGGTAATGTTATATTTTCATTTTTCACCAAGCACCATTTTCGATTTGCTACTGCTATTACTTTGCCGTGTCGTTTCTTTTTACTTCCCATCAAAAAATTGGTGCGGGAGGGCCTGAGAACCAACTTTTCTTTTTTTAATGGCCTAAACTAGCCTAGTAAGAAATGGCTCTCTCACTTTTTAGCCACTTATTTCAGGATAAATAAATAAAAAAAAAAATACCAGTCTATGAAGCATAGGACCAGAACAATTAAATATCTCTCTGAAGGAAGACATAACAAAAAATTCAATTTCGAGAAAACTAAGAGACAAACTGTGTAATCCTAGCAAATTTCAGTTCGTTCTGATAAAAGATAACGGTGGACTCTTGAGATCCTATAGTTATTCGCTGATACCACTTCCTAAGGCTGTAATTAACATTTTTAATACTGTATAAATAGTTTATAGCTCTCTTATTCCAAAAAAATTGTGAGCGGCTGTAACATTTCCATCCTCCACAGCAATCCGCCATCTTGGCCCTCGATTCGTGCTATTCACATGTGACGCGCATGCACATGCACTCTAGTGTAGCAGACGATGAATTGCATCGCGTGACATTACTCCACGGCCACTCGCGGCCGAGACAGCAGCATGCGTTGCGTGGGTCACGAGTTCATGATTGCTTGAACCAAGCGTGTTTCTAATAGGACAAATGCAATTTCACGCCAAATTTGGTTAACTGTTCATAAAACATGAATTAAGGTAATAAAATAACGATTTTGATATTTTTCGCTATAATAATCTGAAAAATAAACACTCAAAATACCTAATTCAACCGAAATCAAAACGTCGATATGTTTTTCGTATTTTTTATTGTGAGATACGGGCTCTTGCTAGAGATTTTTATTTTGTAGCCCGTCTTTGCACCCGATCGAGCGCTCTTAGATCCTTTTTGTACAGATCAGTAGTGTATTCGAGGATAGGTCAGACGAAAGCGAGGAACAGTTTCATGTACAGGGTGGTCCACAAAAAAACTGACGACCCAACATTTTTTAAGTCCAACTTTTCTAGTTAGCACCCCTCAAAACCAGGATAGGACAGAAATAAACTCTAAAAATGGAAGATTTCTGTCCTATTCTGGTTTGAGGGGTGCTAACTAGAAAAGTTGGCCTTAGAAAATCTTGGATCGTCGGTTTTTTGTATACCACCCGCTATACCTCTGGACGGCGCGAAGAAATAGTGTTGCTGATCATGAGGTACACAGTGTTGGCCTTCTTTATAGTGGAGGCAACGTGAGCGGAAAAATTGAGGTAGTTATCGATGGTTCGTTTGATTGACGGTTGGAAGCCGGACGATCCCCAAAAGTAGTCCCTTTCGGGGTTGCATCGACCCAGATGCATCACAACCGTTTTCTCTGAGTGCATCGAGAGTTTCCAGGTATCGCATCATTCATGCATCCTATTTAGACCGTGCTGAAAGTCAGTGCTTTCATTTCCAGTGTTGAGAATAGCGCGTGTTTTTGAACGTCAGCGAACATGTTCATGAAACAGGACAAGGGGTTTCCAAAGTTGTTGAAATAAAGTAGAAACAGCAGGGGTCCCAAAACTGAATCCTGAATTGTACCGCTGGTCACAGGCACGGCCTTCGAATGATGCCCATTAACTGCCACAAACTGTGTCCTATTAGACAACCAATGTTCGATCCCGGACAGAATTGAGCCCACAATTCCCTGCAGTCTCAGTTTGTGAATAAGTAGGGGGTGGGAGAT
>JAHWFP010181560.1:53112-71852 GCA_023313725.1 Lithobius niger | reverse complement strand
TTGTTTTTTGGGTCGCTGGAGAATCTTTTACACGTATTAGTGCGACGCTGATGGCTTACATGTCTTTTTCTAATATCTGTTCCTTTAGGGCTTTAAGTTTTTTAAGGCTTACATCCGTATTTTATACGCTTAAGCGTTTTTTAATACTAATATAAACCTATAGCCTTGAACAGCAGTGTTGCTTGTAAATACATGGAATTCATTGTTCATAATTAGCTATTGTCCCATTTCAATAAGTACTCTATTTTCAATTACAATCAAATTGATCAATTTGGCCAGTTTGCCAAGAAAGTCTGCCACGCACCACTCGCGGTACTCGACCATAGGACTTACGCCGTGGATAATGGAATCCCATCTGATACCATCTATTTCGATTTTTAAAAAAGCGTTTCAATCGGTGATTCATCACAAACTAATGCTTAAAATGAAGGCGTGTGGTGTTGTGGGAAATTTGTGGAACTGGCTGCCTTCCTTTCTTAGTGATCGTACGCAGAGAGTCAAGGTTGAGGACATACTCTCCTCTAGTGTTTGTGACCCCTGTGGAGTGCCACATATTCAACTTTGTCGTACACGACACATTTGAGCCATAAAGGCAGGCTTTGCTGCAAAGCAGTGAGGGTTGAGGATAGGGGAGAGTGGGGTATGAGCCATTCCTCAATTAATCCTATTGTCCCGATACTCCAAGAATGTCACGTGACCTTTATCCCATTGCCTGTGGCACAATTTGACTCGCTGCCCTCAGTTTTGTGAAGAGAAGTCGAGACGCTGGCTTGACTATTCCAACCACTGTACTTCGACTGTAAACAAGGCTAGCAGAGTTTCTTGCAATGCTACTTTAGCGAAATCCCCTTATCAGGAAATTAAAAAAAAACCTATTACGATTGCCGATGGTTTCTAAAATTTATTAACCCATGTTTTTTTTTTGTTTTGTAATGTGGGAAAACTAAAACGTCTTTACTTACCACAAATGGATTAAATGATTCGTGTGCATTCAAGTTACATACACAATGCCTAGGCTGCGACATGCACGGAAAAAAAACACAGGAAAAAGCCTAAACACAGCTGAGAGATTTTTTTTAAAGCCACGGCAAAAGCTGTAGAAAAAAGCCGAATTGTTTTGTCGTATTTGTTTTTTTTTTCTTGTTGTTGTTGATATAGGTTAGGTTAAGTCAGTTGACTTGACTCGAATTTCGTCATGTATTGTAGTAGTCTAGGACACTTTTGGGGGAAAAAAGGCGTTTTTTAACAAGCAAAAAACATTTCGGATAACAATTTGGCATCAGGTGTTTTTAACATGATGCTGTTAAGGTGATTTGACCCGATGAGTTCGAAATGAATGTTGCCAGCTCGGAAGATTGTCCGGAAGTTCATAATTCAAGATGGCGGCCAAGATGGCTGCTTTTTTTTAAAGATTGCTGTTATCAAAAAATTTACTGCTAGAAATGTGTGTAGTTGCAAGCCCTCTAATAGCCCGAAATGGACATGCTAAGGCTTTTCTGAAAGGTGGGGATCTATTCTTTCCATCACTCCTAATTGAAACTGTTTAATACAGACCGTTCTATGCTCATTTAAAAATGATAGGCGAGTAAATACATGCAATAAAAGGGGTTAACCCACCACACATTACAACAAAAGGTTTTATGGTTGTTCCTGACTGGAAAAAGCGTGCTGAATTCGAAGAAAATTGTTATCCACGCTATCTGCTGCCGTTTTCCTGGAAAAATTAGTTAAAAAAAATACATTTAATACGTATGGAAATACGAAGAGAGGGCAGTTCTTTTCTGGAACCTACTAAAAAGGATGTGCACTTTAAGATTCCGAAGGGTGCCAGGTTGAAAACCGTGAGCATTAAAGATGGCGACCAAAATGGAGCCCAATGTTTACTCAGTTTTAGTCATTTTGGCCTATTACGCAAAGTTTCCCATACATTTTTTTTCAAAAATAGCCATGTTGGGCCATGTTTGGCCATTTTGGATAATTTAATGCTTATAGATGTCTAAGTTTGTGAATACAACTTAAACTTTCAATTGCTGTCGTTTATAATTCAGATGGATGACTCCAACTTGATTCATTCAAAAGGTAGGACTCTCCTTTGAATCAAGGGCAATGAAAAGGGTTTACCACTATTAGAGACCGAACCACGCCCATTTTACTAGGGGCTGGTTCACAGTTGCCGTTCAAAATAAAGACAGATGCAAACCTATTTAAGTTGCATTTTGGACTTGTATCTCAGACTGCCAGTCTGACTGTTTATCAGACTGCCAGAATCGAACCACGACCTTTGAAACCAAAGGACGAGGTCATACCGCTGAGCCATCCTGACAAGGCCAAAAGGAAACGTCCATAGGCAACGTTTCCTTTTGGCCGTGTCAGTATGGCTCGACGGTTGGACCTCGGCCTTTGGTTTCCAAGGTCGTGGGTTCGGTTCTTCTGCTCAGGCAGAGTGACGTATAAGTCCTAAAGGCAATGTAAATAGGTTTGCATACATAGGTTTGCATTTACGTTGCCTTTTAGACTTATGTCAAGAATGTCAGAGCAGAGAATCGAACCTACGACCTTTGAAACCAAAGGCCGAGGTCCAACCGCAGAGCCATACTGACAAGGCCAAAAGGAAACGTCCATAGGCATATTCTCCTCAGCCGCTGCCGTTAGCCGCCGCCCTGCATTTTTCTTAGTCAGCCGAACAATCGCCGAATATTTTTCGGTGGTCGCCTGGCCTAGCCGGCGAAAAAAATGCGGCTAGAACCGCAAATTAGGAAGTTTTAATGCATCAAAATGAAACTAACCAGTTATGAAGTTAGTTGTAACTTGTCTCAAATGGTAAGCTGCTCTCGACTGCCTTATTTTTTATAGTTTTTAAAACCATATACTCTTACCAGCAACTTATGCGCGCCGTGTATTTGTGTGGTCATTAGCATGCACAGTTACTTTCGGTTTCTGTTTAGGGTTCGAATAATAATAGTCGGCACATATTGCTGTGGAAACATTACTTAAGAAAAATGAGTGGTGAAGTGGCTGTGATTTTTAATTTGATGGTTCTTTGCAAGTTTTTCATTTTTTCATTTGTGATTACTCTACAAACCCATTAGACCTAGGTCCCCTTCCCTCTTCGATTTCGTTATTTTCTTACGCAGTTAGTTGATATCTTTGCTTCATTTGATCGATTTAGCCGAAAATTAGCCTTCAGCCAGCCGAATTTATAATTGGCCGGTGGTGGCCATAAAATTTGTCGCTAGCCGGCTTAAAATGACAAAATAATGCGGCTGAGGGGTATACATAGGCAGCGTTTCCTTTTGGCCGTATCAATATGGCTCAGACCGCGGCCTTTTATTTCAAAGGTCGTGAGTTCGATTTCCCACGCAGGCAGTCTGACATATAAGTCCAAAAGGCAACATAAATAGGTTTGCATCTGCATTTATTTAAGTATTGTTGAGCCTTTGGCTTTCTGTGTTTAATACCGCTCAAAAGTTGAAAATGAGCAAAAAATTGAACAGTAACTGGTAGTCCTGGTAGCCCGGGTAGCCCTGTGATTACCCTTGATTCAAAGAAGGCAATCCCACCTTTCGAATAAATCTAATTGGAATCATTCATCTAAATTATAAACGCCACGAGAGCAGTTTAAAGTTAAAAATTAGCAAAAAATTGAATGGTAACTGTGATACTAGCCCATAGTAAAACAGTCGTGGCTCGATCCGTAATAGTGGTAGACCCTTTTAATTGCCCTTGATTCAAAGAAGATATACTACGGCATTAACTACTGCATTAAACCAAGGAAAATACGTTGGAGCAGTACTTATTGATTTACAGAAGGCATTTGACACATTCGATCAAAAAATACTATTTAAAAATGTAAAAACATGGGATTAAGAGGAAAAATCTATAATATATTAAAATCCTACCTATATCAAACACAAAATCTATTGTACAAATTGAGGAAATAAATAGTATTACATGTAACATAAAATATGGAGTACCAGTAGGATATGGAATTGCGTGTTTTCGGTTTGCCCGGAGGAAGAGTTAAGGGGAAGGATTCATTCTTAAGCCCGCCCTAATACCTGCGCATACCATCGTTCAGTGAAACTGCCAAGGTTATTGGACCCATGCTGAAGAGCTGCAGCTTCTTTTGTCCCATTGGCGACCTCTGTGCTGCTGCCTACAGGAGACTTGCTTCAAAGTGTCGGATAATCCAGTTGTTCGGAGTTACTCTGTCTACTGTCAGGATGCCCCCCCCCCTTTGCCACGTACACATGGTGGGGTTGCGGTGCTGGTTCACCACTATCAGCCACATGCCAGTGCGCCTCTGTACACTACATTTTAGGCTGTAGCTGTTACAGTTTCTTTCCGATTGGACTTACAGTATGTTTGCTTTATTTGCCACCGGATGAGGTCTTTGGGGTTGGTGAATAGGAGTGAATGCAGAGGGGGTCCGTCTGCATCTTGAACGATGGTGCCATGACACACTGTAACCTGGCAACAGGCAATTGGTCAGCGGTGGACTTAGCCTTTTGCTCGCTAGCCATCCTGGTTCACTTTACTTGGGCTGTCACGCTGTCACTGCCGATCTGCATGGGAGCAACCACCTCCCCATTGTGTTGTCCACTACACAAGGGGGTTCTGTGGCTTCCAGGCCAGTTCGGCGGGTGCTTAAATGAGCCGAGTGATCAGCCTTTGCTGAGACTGCTGTATTTTAACGTGCGGTTGAAAACTTTACTGATGTGGATGAACTTTCAACTCATTTCACTAATCTGGTCCTTGCTGCTGCTCATGCTGCTATCCAGTGTACGTCCACACAGCCAAGACAAGTACCTGTTTCATGATGGACACCGACTTTTCGGACAGGCATCCAGGCCCGCAAGCGTGCATTGCGTGCATTTACGGTGAGCCCAACTACTGAAAACTTTGTGGCCTTTAAACGCTGCCGTGCCCGTGCTCGGTATGTCATTCGTGAGGCTAGGCGTACTTCGTGGTCGGTTATGTTTCGTCAATCACGCATTCCATACCTTCTCAGCAGGTGTGGAAAAAGGTGCGCCAGATCTCGGGGAGGAACGTGCCTTCCTCGGTATCACAGCTGAGGGTGGCAAATACCGTGATCTCTTCTGTACCGGATATCGCTGATTGTCTTGCATCTGCATGGGTCTCGAGTGATAACTATTATTATCCTGGTTTCCTCAGGATTAAGCCATGGGGCTTATTCTCTAGACTTTCGCTCCGACAGGCTAGAGGAATACAATTTACCGTTTACCAGGCAGGAATTTGTTTCAGCTTTGTCCAGGTCGCATGACTCCGCCCCAGGGCCTGATGATGTTCACTATCAGCTGTTGAAACATCTGCGTCTTGCCTCCCAGCAGTTCTTGCTGGAGATGTTCAACTGTGTGTAGGCAGAACGCTCTATTCCGGCTGCGTGGAGGAGAGCAGTGGTCATCCCGATTGTAAAACCGGGCAAAGACCCTACTTCTCCTTCCAGTTATCGCCCAATCGCACTGACTAGCTGTGTCTGTAAACTTATGGAACGGATGGTCAGTGAGAGGTTGGTCTGGGTGCTGGCACCACAGGGATTCTTATCTTTGTTCCAGTGTGGTTTTCGACGTTTTGGTCAACCATCGATCATCTGGTTGCCCTTGTATCAGATGTGAGGGAGGCTTTTCGCCAGCATCAACACCTGTATGTGTCCACTTTTGCTGCCAACGAACACTGCACCCAGACCCTAGCCTGAACTTGGGACCTGCACAAATTCCTGTTGTTTCACAGGCACGTTTTCTAGGTCTGGTGTTCGATTCCTTGTTACCTTGGCTTCCACACTTGCGCTAACTTAAAGAAAAGGCTTTGCAAGCGCTTAACATCTTATGGGTTATGTCAGGCACTTCATGGGGTACCGATTGCAATGCCATGTTGAGCCTCTACCGAGCCCTTGTCCACAGCAAACTTGATTATGCGTGCATGGTCTATGGTTCGGCTGGTGACTCGACTCTCCAGCTGTTGGACACTGCATCACAGTGGCCTGCGTCTGGCACGTTTTGGACGTCTCCAGTGGTCAGCCTCTATGCTGACACTTCGGAGCCACCGTTGGCCATTCGTCGGTGACAGCTAGCCATTCAGTATGCTCTGCATTTGCATGCTGTACAATCCAGTCCTGCTTGGTCTATGGTTTTTGGACCAGACTTGCTGAACGGCAGACGTGGGGTGGGTAAAGTTGATTTCTGCAATAGGCTCCAGCAGTCCTGTTGGGAGCTAGCCTTCGATATACCCTGGGTCTTGAGGCTTGGGGAGATGCCAGTGGCCCCTTGGCTTGTCCCAAGTAGCATATTCACTTTTTTCTCTGGCATCCCTCCCAAAAGGTTCCACTCTACCAGCAAGGCACTTGCAGGAGTTCCGGCAGCCATGTTGTCAGTACGCCGGATATCGGCAGCTGTTCACTATGGATCGAAGTCATACGTTGGCATGGCATGTGCTTGTGTGTGTAAGGGAGTAACTGTTCATCGCGTTCCATCGGGCTATTCTGTGTTTTCTGCAGAGCTTCTGGCTCTTGGTCTGGCAGTGGAATGGATCCTTGACCTTCAGGGCACGCATTTCATCATCTTTAGTGATTCCATGAGTGCCCTGGATTCCTTGGCGAAATACAACCCTCGGAACCCCTTGACACAATGCGTCCAAGCTCTGCTTTCCCGCTTGCCTGGCCAGCACAAGACCGTGGTTTTATGCTGGACCGCGGGTCACGTTGGGATAGCTGGAAATGAGCTCGCTGATTCTGCAGTGAAAGGGGCCCTTCCTGGTCCTCTCGAAAGGGATTTCAGCCTTGTTCCCTCAGAAGCCTTTCCAACTCTTACGTCTAAGGTTGCACGCTTTTTGGCAAACCTTATGGGACAGACAGGAAAGCAATAAATTGCGGGCTATGAAAGACGCTGTCAAGGAATGGCACTTGGCGTGTCGCCGCAGTCGCCATGAAGGGCGTTTGGGCCGTTTGGGCGTTTGGGCGTTTGGGCCGTTTGCGCTTTGTTCACACCGAACTTACTCACTGTTTCCTTTTGAAGGGGGGTTGATGTCATTGGTGTCGACGGCCACTTAAAGTCCGACACTTGCTTGTTGATTGTCAACGGCTAGATGGTGTTCGTTGTCGTTTCCATCTTCCGCGGGACATTGCACGTCAATTAGGTGATCAGTCTGTCCTCCTGTCTGGAGTGTTTCAATTTTTGCAGGAGGTACAGATGTATGACAATATATAGATTCGGGGTTTGTGTAATAACTGCAATGTGTGGTGCAGTGGCAACCCCGACCAATGTACTGTGAAGTTGGCACTAATGACCTAGCTATCGATGAGCCATTACGCCTCAATCCCCCCCTCCCCCCTTATGCTTTTGACCAAAGGCAGCGTTTATTTTTTAGTTTTTAATAATTTTGCGACAAAATAAAAAACTAATACGTGCATATTTAGCTGGAAGGAGAAGGGAGGCTAGTAAAACAAGATCTGGGTTTACACTGCTACTATTTTTTTCACTGCCATTACTAAGGGCTCTTTTTTGGCCACACTGTTTACAATACTCAGATGTTGCGTTTTACGTTTTTGCGTTAATTGTTTTCCTAGCTGACTTGACGAAGCTCCATTTTCACATGCCATATTATTGCTCTTACAGGGTAGTGAAATCAATAAATAAATATACAAGTAAACACAATATATATAATTAAAAGTAAATAAACGACTCTCAATTATGTTGAATTTATGCTTTGCCCGTTTTTGTGTGGATCATCCTGTATAAATATAGTGACAGAAATAATTAACTTTGTAACGGTTTACATAACGGCAACACACAACCTACGGAGCTGGCACTCCTTGGTGCACCTTGCCGTTAACAGCTGTTGCGCGCATGCCGCTAACCACCGTGGACACGCGGGAGTTGGCACAGCGCCCAAGAGTCGGGTGTGAGAGTGTTCTATTGTTCGACTCCAGTTAGAACCGGATCGCACTGGTTTAGCCGTAATCCGCTGGTTACGAGGCTAGGGCTCGGGCTGCTATATAATGATCTCGAGCTCGACGAGCTCGAGATCTCTAGAAGCCTATAGGTTCGGACAGAAGGTTAAATTCTGGCAGATGCCTAATATATAACACTATAGATGTATAGTCCCCTAGCTATACAGTGAGAAGTAAATTAGAATTGAGCCTTGCCTTAAAACTAATCGTCTACTTCCTTAGCACCTTACATATTTTGGGGGCCTTGTCCTCAGGATTTGAATCCGACATTTTCTAATGCTTCCAATTCTGTTAGAATTCTGAATGATGAGGGAAACCAAACTTTGGGAAGGTAGTTTGTGGAATCCAGCCTGTGACCGCGTTGTTGGATAAACCATGAACGGCCGTATTTTTATTTTGACTTTTTATAGTCGGAATTAAAATAACCACTTTCTTTTCTGTTAGGGCACAGAAATTAAAATAAAACAGTTGTAAGTTGGACTAGCAGTGAGTGAACAAAAGGCTCATTGTCAGGAAAATTGCAATATTGGGGGTGACCTCGGACTCAGCCTGTGACCGCGTTTTGAGCAACCTTGGAAACCAATTTTATTTTTGAACTATTAAATGTTTTAAATAGTACGAAAGTAAAAACCCGAGAATACGCAAAATCGAGATAAATTCACGGTAGCGCATTTTTTTTTTAGTTACGCCTAAAAACCGCTAAAATAAAAATCGCCGTTTCTCTTCGGAAAATAAAGTTACGACAATTACTATGGAACAATTAAACTGTAAAAGGTTTGTTGTAAACCATATAATTGTTATGGTTAAATTAATGTTGGAGCACACTTTTTAACGAACAAATTGAAAGTTGAGGAATCACCTGTGAGCTAACGAAGCAACTCACGGTAAGGTACGATTTCAAGAGACAAGTAAATTTAGGAGGCTGTGAAAACTGCCAATTTAAAGCAGTATTCATGATTGAAGTGACATTGATTTAAAGGAAAACTACGTTCCGAAAAAATCAATAACGCACTTCGCAACGAAAAAAAAAGGTAAAATTTTTTTTTTTAAACTGAGCGATTTTGTTGATTGCCAACATGGCAAACAGAAACGCTGCGCCAGATCAACGACCTTTATTAGCTGAAAACTCGGTTCAGAGTAACAGGCGAAAAAGGGCTAGAACTGAGGATTGCAGAAATGCACCCTTGGTGGAAGAGTTGGGCGAAGATCTGAATGATTCTTGGGGAAATGACGCTGACATTTCAGACTCGGAATTTTCGAGTGTAGCTTGTCACCACCAAAATTAAATCGTGAAGATGCAACAGAAAATCAGAGGTGAAATAAAACAATTTTCGCTAACTTTCAAAATTGGGCTGATGCCTGCCCAATGCCAGAAGACTTCCGGCAAACTGTGTTTAAGCAGCTGGAAAACTGTTTTAATCCGGAAAACTGGAATAGAGTTACTGACCCCACTCAACCTGGTCATGTTTCGCAACATGACAAGAACGAACGGAGGCCAGTACACTCTACGCTTGTCACTGCACTGCTCACAGACGTATAAACCGTGCTGTTGAGGCAGAGGACAGTGCACGGAATTCTCGTGTGCACTATCCAGGAGCCAACACTGGCCGAGTGGATAGGCAAACATGCGGTAACCGAGGCAAAGGAAGCCAACCGGTGGTGGTTGCACCGGACGTGGACACGTTCAGAGCGTGCGAACCTGAACGTGGAAACACTGTGGTTCCATCTAGGAACAGAAACGCTGCGCATGGTAACAGTAGTTGTGGAACCGGGGATTTCAACCGGCAACACAAGGACGATTTTTTAGGCAGGATTTCCTGCAAAGCAGGTTTGAAGGGCTAAGCATAAAATCGCCAAAAATCGCCATGCCTTTACAGAGCTTTCATCAAGGACTTCCATGTTAAACCAGCTTGTCTTTACAAATTACTGAAGGGAGGTGCAGTTTGGGAGTGGAACCACACACACTCAACTGCAGTACAAGAGCTAAAAGACAGTTTGTCAGGCTGTGTCTTAGCTTTGCCAGATTTGGATAGGAGGTTTGAAATCAGCTCGGATGTCTCGATTTCCGGGTTTGGTGAAGTGCTCTCCCAACACGTTGAAGGACGTGGGCTCGTACCGGTAGCATTTGCTGGACGCAAACTAACAGATGCTGAAAAAAAAAAAACACTGTGTCTCTGAATTGGAAATGGGTGCGGTGATGTTTTCGGTCCGTAAGTTCAGACCTTACATTGAAAATGCCCCTTTCTTAATTGAGACAGACCACAGTGCTCTGGCCTAAGTCCTTGAAACAGCTTTCAGGAAGATTGGCAAGGTGGATCCTAGAACTTCAAGGAATGGATTTTGAGATCCGTTACAAGAAGGGATCACAAAACCAAGTGGCGGATGCAATCTCCAGGATGTGTGAGGATGAGGAGAAAAAACCCATACTGATAACAGATTGTAAGGTGGAACGAGTAAAGGTAACCGAGAATCCCAGCAGATTTCCAACTTTGGAAGACATCCGACAGGCGCAGGTGGGTGACAAGTGGTCATCGTGCCAAATTGCTAGACTTGGCAATGTAGCTGGAAGGCCTCCAGCTGATGACGGAAGCATCCTTACTCCTGGTAGGCTCTGCTTGCGTGATGGGATCTTGTGAAGAACTTTTGTTTCACGTAGCGTTCATGACGTAGTTGAAGGCAACACACGTTTCAGGGCGTGTTTACCAGTGTTGCTACGTCGCAATGTGATTGCTGCAGTTCACAGCTCACCTCTGGGAGGCCATTCTCAACTAACGGCGAGACCGCTCCCCACAAAAACCAAAAACCAGACCGAGGTTCAAATGGAGATCGTGCAGCGTTTTTCTGAGATGTATAAGTTGGCTAAGCAGTCCATGAAAACATCCAGGGCACAGAAAAAGGTACATTATGACAGATAGCATAAACCTCTAACCCTAAAGGTGGGAGATTATGTCGTCCGCCGCACACACATCCTGTCAAATGCGGCGCGAGGGGTAGCTTCATCCCTTGCCCCGAAATTTGCAGGACCATATGTGATTTCAGTCAAAAAATCTGAAAAAACATACATGCTACGCGATATTACAACAGGAAAAGAAATTGGTCCTCTGAATATTGCACAGCTCAAACCATTCTATTTTCCTGCAAATGTGACCCCAGCAACCGTCACTGAACTCGAAAATACCAAGGTCATACCTAACAAGATGAAAAATACACCAGCATTTACCTACAAACCAAAGGTGGGGGGGAGTAGGCGGCACAATGATGCAGGTTAAAATTTTTTATGTGTCGGTTTTAAGCCCTAAAACCAAGAAATCGCAAGATTTTCACTTTTTGGTTGCAAACTATTGACATACATGTGATGTTGCTACAATAAAAATAACTGAAAAGGAAGGGAATGAAAAAGGAAGCGCCTAGCATCTGGAGGCATTTCCAGGCTCATTCAACACGAAAATATGCATAAACACAGAATTCAAAATGTATTTTGTACCACTCACTTTTGTCGAAAGGAGACGGGGGTGGGTTGGCCACTCTTTTCCCTGCCGAAACGATAGAAATTGGGGAGGGGGGAAAGCAGGCGTAGCCCTAATTCTCCCATTCCCGGAAAATAAAAATCTAAAACAGGGAGGTTAGAAGGAGAAAATGGCGTAGGTCCGTTTCTGCCTTGACAACCACCTGGAAACGGTTTTTTTTTTTACAATTTCACTAATATCGGAACTCTAATAGATTAAACGCGTACCTGGTAATCCAATCCTTGCTTGTGAAGCAATGTTGCGAACCAGCAGCAACATAACGGGAACAGATTACAAAACGGGCGAGTAGCAACGGGCGTGGTACAGTTGTGTAATACTTCCGGGGTTTGAAGGATCTGCGGTTAGATTTGCATGGATTTGCATAAACAAACCCCGAAATGAACCTGCACAGATCAACGAAAAGGCGTTTTTTTTTCAAACGTATAAAACGTAAACTGTTGGATCTGTGCAGCACTCCGCCACAGCCGTCAGCAAGGAAGGTTGGGAGAGAGAAAAAAAATTAGACGAAAGTCTGGAAACTCAGGATGGAGAAGAAAGACGAGAGGAAAGAGGAAGGTAGAAAGGAAAATCAAGAAGAATGGGGAGAAAGAAAATCGACAGCCATTGCCAGGGTATGAAGAAGGGTAAAGATGCTGCAATTAAGAAGTTTGAAGCCAAGGCTGCAGAGGGTCCTACAAAGTCAACAGCATCGGGATCGGACAACCAAAAATCCACCGCTCCAGGAAATTTCGCTCCCCCCAAGGATGTCAACCGAAGCAGCGATCCAACAGCAGCAACAGCAAAAAAACGCCAATGCCAGTCAAGGGAGAGACATCATGGACCGCCCCCCCCCCCTTCGCCGAAGCCAAAGATGAGCGACAAATCTACCCAAACTCCAACTTTGCGGCAGCAATACGTGTCAACACAAGTCTGGACGGGGGATTATGGCCGCAAATGTTTTCTCCAAGTCATCGTGCACAATGTCAAGGTCGTATTGGGATGAAGTGCTGGACAATTACGAACTTCAGTTGGGCCAACCTGGACATCCAACCACGGAGAGAGTGCGAATGAAGTACGCAAACGACCTGCCTCCGAGAATGAAAAATCCGTCGGGAGTACCAATCATCAAAACCACCTCTGAGAAGCCCAAAGTCAACGACACAACAGAACTCTCGGACATGCCGACGAAAGGACAACCCACGGAAAATCCAGTCAAACCATCAACTTTGCAACTTCAGCAGGAGGAAGACGAACAATTTCGTTTGGGTCCGGACGACGTGGCGTACATGAAAGTGTCAGGTGAAAGCACGGGAACGGAGAATTCCAAGGACTAAGACCTACATAGGCAAACGAAGTGAAGTGCAGCAAACCAAGTGAAAGGAAAAAAAAAAGCTGAATTTTTTTTCTGAAATAAAAGATACTTACCCGTAATCTTTACCCGTAATCTTTACCCCTATTGCAAATGAACAAAAATCAACAAAAACGATAGAATTTCAATGCATTTAAAAACGCAGAAATTCAAAACAATCAAAAAAGTTCAGTGATGTGCATTAGAAAAAAAAACCAAGAAATTTGGAACAAAAATTACTTGGGCTTCTCAGAGGTGGTTTTGATGATTGGTACTCCCGACGGATTTTTCATTCTCGGAGGCAGGTCGTTTGCGTACTTCATTCGCACTCTCTCCGTTGTTGGATGTCCAGGTTGGCCCAACTGAAGTTCGTAATTGTCCAGCACTTCATCCCAATACGACCTTGACATTGTGCACGATGACTTGGAGAAAACATTTGCGGCCATAATCCCCCGTCCAGACGAAGTTAAAAGAATCAATTTAACGAACTGAGTTAAAGTAACTGGTAAACCAAAACCTTAAAGTGCAAAGTTTAAAGGTAAAACACAGAACTTAGTGCAAAGGTTGCATAAATTCAGGTGTTTAGGTGGAAAGAAGCCAGTTAAAGGTGATGAATGACACCTAAGGTCAAAATTCTGAAAAAAAAAACACACAGTTGATCATAATAACATCAACTTAGGGATGTGAAGTGATAGTACACACACACGTACACAGTGGAAAAAACCATTCAAACGTGGGAGTCAAACGTGGGAGAAAACAAAGTTTGTTTTCTGCCTACAAACATGTAGTAGGTTATCCAAGCGTCTTGTATTCGTCCTTAATTTAATATTACATAGAAGTAAGCACATAATAATAATTCATGCATGTACGAAGTTGTCGTTGTTTTGGGTGATTAAAAGTTTTGAATGAACGGGAATCGAATGTTATGAGCCCTTTAGATAGTGCATTCGTCGAAATGCATGATCGTTGTAGGTTTAGCGACGCATCCGATGTAACTAACCAGCTGATCACTCATGGCCATGGTTAGCTCAAACTTGAGCTGCACACAGACAACAATAGTCTATTTATAGTTACCATTATTAAATTTGTAAACTTCATAATAAATCCTGAATTTTAAGCTTCATCTCTTACCTTTTCATTGACTCGAAAGTATGCATAAGTACTACAGCCGACTTTATACCTAACTTCTGCGTTGTGCGAACACGTGCCAGAGATAGCCTCGAAGCATGCATGTAGGCAAGCATGGAAACAGTCACGTATACCTAATTGTAACCTTAAAATGTTAATTGCAAACTAAGTCATAAAAGTTTTAGGGTAAAAAATATACTGAAATAGCTAAAAAAAATTACAGTAAGGTAAAAAATATAGTATATATTTATTTTATCTTTAATTTTTTAATTATTCTACTCTCAAAGTAAATGGCGGAGGGTACACTTAACGAAATTTCTGGTTCGTTCCGCTCTGGCCATCGCTGGCCATAGACGCAAGCAACAGAGTGCCTCTGATGTTCGTGGCGTAGTAGCGTGTGGAATGATGATCTCGCTATTGCAAAATGTTAACGTAAAATAGTTAGTATTCAATCTGAAAGTTTGCATGAGCTTTCTTAAGACATTAAATAAGCAGGTCGTGCTAATAATTGATGTAGTAATTAGGCAGAAGGTATTTTAAACTTAGGTTTTTGGGAAATCGGTAGGCACGGCAATGCTACGGAGGAAGCGGCTGGCACAGCTTGCCTCTAGATGGAGCAGCGCTTCAAACTGAATGCTCTGACGCGATGTGTTGTATATACCAAGGATCGGTCCTAGGTCCTCTTGTTCACAATATATTTGAACGATTTGAAATTCTTAATTAACGACATCTTTGGTTAAAAGTTTGCTGATGATTTGAAGATTGGCACTGCAATTATTAATACTTCTAGCACGCGGAACCTTGAGTTGGAAATCAAAAATGTCCTTGACTGGTCTTTAACTTGGCAGTTGCCATTATCAGTGGGCAAATGCCTTTCTTTTCATGTTGATGTGCATAATTGTTTTCACCATTATCTGAAGAGGAACCACATCTTAGCCTCGGTGGACGAAGTACGTGATTTGGGGGTTTGTTCACTGATGACTTAAAGTCGCTGCATTGCCGGAAAATTTGTTCTGCAGCCTTTGGCCATCTTGCTCTCATAAATCGATGGTTCACTTCGGGAAATGGTACAACCAAGTTTTGGGCATTTAAGGTTTTTGTTCGTCCAATCCTGAAGTATGCAACCCTGGTCTGGTTGCCATACTTGCTTGGCGACATTGATTAGGTGGAGTCCATCCAGCATGGCATGTGAGAGGTGAACCAACATTAATGCCTGGTGAAGATGGGACCCTTTAAACCCTTTCTACCACTTGTCTTAGCCCAGTGTTATTCGAGCAATAGTCAAACAATGTTGAACAACGTTACCTTGACATAACTCCTGACGCTTGATGGTTACAACTTTTGTGGGATATAAGTTCTAGGTTTATAATTGCACTGGTACATTTAACAAAATAATTTGTTTACTCTTGTAACGCTTTTTACAATGTGAATTGCTTTAAAGCTGAACAATTCGTTAGCTTTTGCAGTTTGACTTTGTAGGCTATTCGCAATTACAAAATTCGCAATTAAAATTACAAAATTGCTCGTTAAACTTTTCAATTTAATTTTACAGCCTGGCACCTTTTTTGCCCAAATCACTTAACTTTTATCAATAGTTAAGTTTTATGTTAAACCTTTGTTTTAAACAAAACAGGAATGGCTTTTACCTTTTTAATTCTAGTTGCCTAAATGCTTTTGGCGCCTGTGTTTAAACTGAATAACAGCTAGCACACACTCTATGAGCGGTGCCAACACTCAAAGATAAAATGTTTAAATGCCTTTTTAATTTAAGCACATTTACTCTCTTTTTAAAGCATACATAACAGACAACTGCAAAGACTTTTAATCCCTACTCACGCTCGAAGTATCCCGCATACAAAGCCATCAGCTGTCATGTCCGAAGACTTGCGGAATTTTCGAGCATTAGCATCAAATTTAATTCACTTTTTTTTGCCCTAGGGTGGGAGAACTAGCGTCTACTACCACCCAAGGGCACCAAATACATTTAGCTTTACAAGCCTGAAGAAATGAAACTTCCCGCAAAAGAAATTCCTACACCGAACTCCTCTCTAAACTTGCCAGCATACAAGAAGTATTAAATGTGTAGAACCTCTGTGGAATCGGGTCACCAGTTGGGTGCCCGGGTTATTACTTTGATAAAAAGTGGAAAACAAAGAAGTTTTACTTAGTCATAATGGCTAAGTAAAATTCCGCCTCATCGCCAATTGCTACATCCATTCCCTGGATGTGTGGGTGTTCAAATGAGAGACTAGGTTTCGAGTGACGTCTGGGGCAGCACCAGAGCAATGGTGGTGCTGCCTTATATACTTTATAGGCAGTGCATAGAACTAATAATAATACAGTGAGTACATAGACCCTAGTGGTGGGCAAGGCCAAACGAGAGGTGTGCCATCGATACACACCCAGCATTTTCTGGACACACATTCCCCATCTGTGACCAGGCTGCAGCAGATGTGCATGATATATATTTTTTTTGGGGTATCGCTGAATCTGAATCTGCAACAGTGTGTCGTCAATTATAACTAGGGAGAGTGATCGACTGCTCAAATCATGCCTCAAGGGCAATTAAAAAGGCAATTGTTACGTTCTAGCAACAAGTTGAAAGAGTCCAATCAGTCTGCCAAAGTTTTTATGCGACATGATTTAACCAAATTGCAACGAACTGAAAATAAGATTTTACGCCAATAAGAAGAAGAATTCGCAACACTACGAGCCAAAGGGGAAAACCTAGGCATTAAAAATGATAAGATTGTAACACAAGCAGAAAAACTTAATGATTTATCATCTGACGAAATATTCCATCCCACTCCTCTCTTAATCGTTCGCCTTCCTGATGGCAGGAGTAATCCTTATCATCACTCATGGTCACCCATTTCCCATCCCCTCACAGCATCAGCTGTCTCCACCCCTAACATTTCCAGTCATCCTGCCATTATCACTGACCCTCCCCATGCTGGTGCATGCCAAGCGTAAATTTTTAAGCAAAACAAGCCAAAACCACTCACGCGGCAGAGGACAAAATATTGTCTAAGAATGCCGATTCCCTTGTCAATAAATATGACGAAACAATAGCTATTTTGCTATGTATTTTTAACCATATATAATTTGGCGTTACCGAAACGTGGTTATCGTCAAAAGCTCTTCTCCCTACTTTTCCTGGTTATGTCATTGCAGCAAGAAACGATTAAGCGTATAAAATACGGATGTAAGCCTTAAAAAACTTAAAGCTTGGAAAAGCTATTAGAAAAAGACATGTAAGCCATCAGCGTTGCACTAATACGTGTCTACACACACGCTAGTGAGAGAGGGAGAGAGAGAGAGAGAGAGAGAGAGAGAGAGAGAGAGAGAGAAACGGGGCTTTATTGCACAAACAGTGAGATACAATTAAAAAAATCATGGTGAATAAGACCAAGGTCTTTTAAGTCGCCAAAGACAACATCAAATACAATAAATACAATGTAGTGGATAATGAGAAATACAAAAAAATAATTAAAAAAAAAGAAGCACTTTTAAAATGTGCACAATGCAGCTAACAATTGATAATCAGTTAAAAATTTATTATCCTACTTTGTGCATAGGTTGAATAATTTGTTAGTGGCAGGAAAGGAGAAGTGGGAAAGAAGAAACATCTGGACGAGAAAACTGGCATTAAGTTAGAAGGGACATATCGGAGACGATATGTATAAAGTATTTCTTCTTGAAAGTACTTATAGCCTGGCAGTTTTTAATTTGCTCAGGGATCATATTCCAAACGATAGGCATTTTGTCCATGTAAAGATGATTGACTTATTAAGGTTATATGGAAAGTTTTGTGGCATCTAGAAGCAGATCGAGTATTATAGCAATGAATTTCATTGTTCAATCTGGGAACACTGTTACACTTGTTTTTGTATATATAAACACCAACTTTGAATTCAATATTTTTCTGAATGGGCAAAAATTTATAACTTGGAGAAAAGTGGCAGACTGTATTCTTTAACAGGCTTGTTACAAATAGATCTTGCAGCTCTTTTTTGAAGCAACTGCAGTCTAAAGTTGTTTGTTTTGCAAGTATTCATCCAAAGTACAGTAGTTGAGAAAGGGTTGAATTAAAGCATTTATAAATTTGGCTAAGACATTTTTGAGGTAGGTCGGCTTTAAGTTTATGCAGAATACCAGCGCCTTTTGAAATTTTGTTGGCAATAAGATGGATATGCTCATTCCAGTTCAAATGTGAATCAAGTCTTAAACCCAAAAAAGTTGTACTGTCTGTTTCTGTAGTTTAGAGTTATTGATGTAGATATCAGGCTTATAATTGTAGCGTTTTTGGCGGACCCTGAAAATCATGTAGTTTGTCTCGACTGTGTTCAAGGATAGTCTGTTTAAGCTGAGCCAATGTGACACTTTTTGTAATTCCTCATTGCATGTTTTCTGAAGACTAAGAAGATTATTACCCGATATATACAGGGTTGTATCGTCAGCAAATAAAATGGACTGCAAAAGTTTTGAAATGGCAGGAAGTTCATTTATGTAAAGGAGAAACAATAAAGGACCTACAATGGACCCTTGGGGAACACGACATTCAATTATTTTACGAGCAGAGTTGGCATTTGACACCTGAACAAACTGCTGCCTGGCTACAAGATAGCTCCTGAACCAATCATTTGCAACTCCCCGAACACCATAATAGGAAAAAATGAAGCAAGCAGTCGGCATTAAAGACTGTCCTTGTGAGGATACACAATGCACTAGTCTGAGAAAGAAAAAAAAGACTACTGCCCCGACTGGGACTCGAACCCAGGACATCCCGTTT
>JAHWFP010181560.1:43039-53102 GCA_023313725.1 Lithobius niger | reverse complement strand
ATACAAGGAGGGAAAGCAACTTTGCTTCTTGGCCTCCACACTAGAAATAATGCAAGTAGTAAATAAAGAAAGAAATCACAAGGTAAAGGGTAAATGAAGCAAGCAGTCGGCATTAAAGACTGTCCTTGTGAGGATACACAATACACTAGTCTGAGAAAGAAATAAAAGACTACTGCCCCGACTGGGATGTCCTGGGTTCGAGTCCCAGTTTGTCCCAGGAAAGTATGTGAAGTAAGCGTTGGTGGTTGACAGTGTCGAATGCTTTTTTTGAGATCTGTCGAATGCTTTTTTTAGATCGCGCCAAGTTAGGCAACAAACATCACAACAAACATCACATCAATTAAATTGTCGAGGTCGTAAACCATTGTAGCACTACGCCATAGCTTCAAGTGTCTTATATCCTAACTCAGAGTTGGGCACATTTCAGGTACTTGGATAAAAGTAATAATGCGGTACAAAGCTTAAATTGTGTTGAAATCGAGAGCATCTACCCACCTGACAAAAATTAACGTGTGTAGGAATGCCAGCTAAGCTGCTTTCAATGCAAAATCTGATCCTCAATAACGTTGCAAATGTGTTAAGTCTAGTTACTAACTAGCAGCTAGTCCGCTCATCCCCATTTTAAATCCCATAGGGTGATTATTCATCGATACCGAGACAACTGGAAGGCTTCCAGCTATAAAATTGGACGAATAGCTGCAGTACAATTCCTTCATTTACAACCGGGCAACCGTCTTCGTTTTAAACTTTTAAACTTTACAATTTTTAATTTTTGTTTTAACTTCGGATAGCAGTTAGTGACCACAAGGTCCTTGTCATTCCGGTTTCGTTTGCAACAAACTTATATGTATTATTATTACTATACGAACTGTGTACCTTTTATGGTTTGGAGCCTAGGTGTAACGAGGATGGCGTGGGAAGGTGCGTAAGTACGAATATATTGTTATAACCATTGTTAGTATTGTGGGCATCGTCTCTCATTGGACGGCCAAAGTTCGGAAAATGACAACGTGTATACTGACTTGCGTGCCTAGACACACACGTGTGTATCACGATAAATGTAAACAATTTTGCCAAAAAAATTGTATTCGCGTCCAATTCATGAAAAATAAACAAATTGTAAAAGAAAAACGCAAAATAAACAAACCCAAAAACTGGTAAAGAGGCCACCAAGTTGAGAGTGGTTTGGCCCTTCAAAGGAGTGATATCAACACACCTAACTAACTAAATACAACTAATTACAACAAAATTAAAACCAAACCAAAAACCTATAAAGAAATAACTAAGTTGAGAATGGTTTGGCCTCTAGGCAAAAGATAGTAGCAAAGTGTCGATTACCAATTTCTTGCAATTTCTTGCTGACGTGGCACTTTATTACACATCTGCATGGTAGTGGAGTTGAGTCTAATACACAAGTTAAAAAAAATGAGTGATATCATCAGGAACAAATGAACATGTTTGTTTTCCCGCCCCGGAGGGGCTCGTTTTATTGGCTCCTGATATCATATATCAAAAACCGAAACTGGTACAAGGGGGGGGGGGGGGGGCAAGTTCCAAAGGGTTTAGCTCTTCAAAGCTTCTTTTACACGTATTAGTGAGACGATGATGGCTTACATGTCTTTTTCTAATATCTGTTCTTTAGAGCTTAAAGTTTTTTTAGGTTTACATCCGTATTAGCGCCGTATTAGCTTAAGCGTTTTTAATACTAATATCCAATTTTTTTTTTCTTGTTTCAGTAAGAATAACACAGAAAAGAATACTGTAATCACCTTAAAATAACTGTTATAAGAGAGCCTTTTTAATACTCAATTTTAAGCCTCAAGAATTGAAAATCGGTCCTTTGGTCTGACCTCTAGGTAAGAGCAAAATTTCCCCAACAAGAAGAACAACAACAAGAACACATTAAAATAGTGTTCAAAAGGCATTCTTCATACCTATGTTTTAAGCTGTAAAACTTGAGTATCGGTTCATTGGTTCGACTTCAGGTGTAGTACAGCTGTTACAGGCCAGAAATTGGGCTAATCATGAACATCGAATCAAAAGCTATGAAATTTGGTACACAAGTCAATTCTTAGCTTATAAATCGAGTTAGCTATGGAACCCCTTGAGATACCCCCTAAGGTATCAAATTAAGCACAGTTTCCATCCTCTTAGTTGTAGTACAAATTTTTGCTTGATCGTTCTAAAACATGAATTGGTTCACCAGTTATTCTTAGCAGTATACATATAGAATTCCACCCCCCAGCCGAATCTTGCATTGAGCCAAGTTTAGCATGACCACCACCATCTAGTCCAGCAGTTCCCAACCTTTTCTACAGTATTCCTCCCCATTGGGACTAGAACGCAATGGCGTCCCCCCATTGCTACGGGAATGGTCGAGCCTCCCCAGGAATTTTGGGCATGGACCTCGAAGTTCCCGGGGGGGGGGGGTAAGAACCCTTTGAAAGGGGGCTCGGGGTAGTGCAGTAAGTTTCTCCAGCATGGTCCAGCTATTGTATTTTTAAGAAATATGCATGAATTTAAACATTTTCCTGCAACTTAGGTAGGCCCTATTCATTTTTCATAAGAAGCCCTTTCAAGTTTTTCAAAAATATTTTTCTTCAAGTTCTAACAAAGGTCTCATATAGTGGGGACAGCTACCGTATGTTTAAGAGATAGGCGTGAATTTGAAACGTTTCCCTGCAACTTTTTTTTTAACTTCTTTTTTTTAACTTCTTCTGAGGGGGGCCTCCCCGTTAATCCCAGTGTTCCTGAGCGGCCCAATGCGACATTGTATTGTTGTGTAATTTTGTTTAACAAAATGGATGGTACTGGTAAGTCTTGAATATCTTTACAATAATTTGATTTTAAAGAAATGGTTGAAAGCAGGTATAGGGCTGTCATTGGCGATGCATCGTAAAAAAAAGTTACCACTGATCTGACAGCATCTCGCGCCTCCCCTGCAGTTACTCCATGTTTCCCCCCACCCCCTCAGGAAGGCGCACCCGGTTGGGAAACGTGGATCTAGTCCACACGAAATCGGACAGCAAAAACAACAGGAGGAGCGAGCTTATGATTTTAATCCGGTTAAAGCTACAGAGTTTTTATTTGATGCTAGACCGAGCGTAGGCAATGGTATTCCGCCATGTAGTATGCAGAGTTTGGCCCCAAGAGGTTTCTACGGGCAGAAATATGCTCCGGCGCGTGCTCAAAATTATCAACAGCGTGTAGAATCTCCATCCCAACCCCCGCCACCTCCCCAACAACAGAGACATGATAGTACCTTTAAAGGCTTCTACAGCTCCGACGCCGAATGGAAAGAAGAGGGTGGTCACCTGCCACGAGTGCGGCATTGAAGGTCACTACCGCCCGCAATGCCCTAATCTGTTGCCAAAAAACGGGTCAGGAGGCCCCCGGCTAAACGGCGCAGAGAGGTCTTAAAATCTGCTAAAGACTGGAGGGTGAGGGAAAGCTTTGGGCAAGGCGTAATGAAGTATGTTTCTGCGTCTAATCGTGCACACAAACTTGATAGAGACATGCAGTATGGAGTGCACCCTTTGATGTCTGTAACAGTTGTTGGTATTGCTGGTAACAATCTCAATCACTGCTGGACAACGGCGTTACCAGTGTTCCGTATGTTCACAACATTTGGCGGATGACTTGCAAAATAGGGGTCATAAATTATACGAATACGAGAATAATTTTTTTATTGGCTTCCGGCAAAATTTCTGGTTCCGGGTACGTACTTCTGATGCTAGAATGGGACAATGGGCGTAAAATACCTCACATCCTGATTATTCTATCCAGTGCAACTGACCATCTTGTTTTAGGCCGCAATTTCATGTGAAAAACAGGTGTAGTTGCCGATATCCAAGCAGGTGGCTGGAGAATCGGTAACGGAAGATTAACATCATTTTATGACAACACCATTATAAACACCTGCCATGAACAACAACCAGAAGAAGACGTTCAAGAAACTAAAGATTGGAAGACCATCGAAACGCATATTGCCAAAGCTAACTGTACTCATTCTCAGCGGAAGTTGCTGCGGAATTGCTTAAAGCAGCATAAAAGATTTTTAACTTCGTCGTACTCATGTTGGGAAGCACTCCATCATTCTGGAAGAGGGCACCAAGCCAATTCGTTTATCTCACCGGACTTATAACGAGGGATCAAGAAAGATTATTGATTCTCAAATTGATGAGTGGCTGGAATTGGATGGCTTGCCCTGTTATTGCTCCAAAAAAGGGATGCCCTGGCATAAGAGGACGTGCATTGACTACAGAAAATAAAATGACACTTCTATTTTTGACACGCAGCCTCCGAACCATATCGATCAGATTTTGGGTACTCTGGGCAAGGCCAAGTATTTTTCACTGATAGATCTGAACAATGGGTATTTTCAAGCCCCACTTGATGAAGACAGCAAGGCCAAAAGCAGTTTTCGATGTCACCGTGGGAGTTTTTTATCCACGTTATGCCATTCGGACTTAGAAATGCACCAGCGACATTCGCACGGATCTTAGAAGAGGTACTTGGCGACTCACTTTTTCACCACTCTATGGTTTTTGTTGACGATTTGTGCGTGTTCAGTAATTCATTTGCGGAACACACAGAACACTTAAATGACATTTTGACAAGATCGGGAGATGCTGGTTTCGCCGCTAACCTTTGTAAAGTTCAGCTATGTGCCCAAGAGATAACCTATCTCGGTCACATAATTCGCCCACGCCAACTACGACCTGAACCATCATC
This sequence comes from Lithobius niger, assembly GCA_023313725.1. Lineage (NCBI taxonomy): Eukaryota > Metazoa > Arthropoda > Chilopoda > Lithobiomorpha > Lithobiidae > Lithobius > Lithobius niger. The sequence goes on along the minus strand of JAHWFP010181560.1, from coordinate 48,368 downwards.
TGTGAAGTCAAGATTTCCGGATCTGACATGCATCAAGGAGCTCCGGCGTCAACTCGGATTATTTGCTTTTTACCATCAATTTTTGCCAACTTATCATTCGGCAACTTTGCCACTTTTCGATTTACTAAAAAAGATGCAAAATGGCATTGGTCGGACGAATGTAAAAATTCCGTAAATGCCAAAAGGCTGGGCTTATTGACTGTGTGCTAAAACTCCCAGATTTGTTGTCTAAATTTAGCATAGCCTGCGACGCTTCCGGAAGTGAGGTTGGTTGCGTGATTAGTCAAGAGGTGCCTGGTGAGAGACTCAAACCTGTGGCCTTCACCGGTAGGAGATTAACCAGTGCTGAAAAAAAATACTCCACGGCTCAACAAGAGATGCTTGCTGTAATTTATGCTATCAAGAAATTCAGGCCTTTCATTGAAAATACCGAATTTGAACTTGATACAGGTCAAGCCAGCTTTACAGCTCTGCGCAAGATGCCTAACCGTTCTGGAAGACTAGCTAGATGGATCATGGAATTGGAAGGTTTAAATTACACCTTTAAATGGAGGAAGGGCGTCGAAAACGAAGTGGCTGATTATTTATCAAGGATGCATGACGATCCTAACATGGCCGACGACTGTTACGACGGGGTGGAAGTGGAAATGAAGATTGATCTTAGCAACAGCGATTTTCCTTCACTCATTGAGTTTCAAGAAGCGCAGCAAAAAGATCCAGTTGCCTTAAAGCACATTAAACGATTAGAAGAAAATAGTGGCAGTGTCACTAGAAAGGTTCTAAAGCCCGGACAATTTGTCATGCGTGAAGGCTGGCTAACAAAGGCATATCAATCACGTGACATTCGTGACCAGGTGAATATAACCATCTCTTACTACATCTTTGTACCAAGGAATCTTCAAATTCGTTGCATGACAACTGCACACTCCCTCCAGTAGCCGGACATCGAGGCATTTTCAAGACTTTACACCGTCTTCAAGAACATCTAACTTGGTATCACATGAGGAAATCAGTCGCTTGTTTCATCCATTCCTGTTCTACATGCCAAGTGTGCAAGACACCAAATACTAAACCTGGTGGCCTTCTTCAGGTATTGCAACCCCAAACAGGTTCATTTAGCCTTGATTTAATTGGTCCACTTCCTGCTGCGCCTGGGAAGTTCAAATACATCTGGTAGTTGTGTATGAGCATAGTGGTTGGATTGAACTTTTTCCTTTAAGAACTGCGAAAAAACAGGTGGCTAAGGCTGTGGAATGGTGGATTTAACATTAGAGAAGTCTCCGGAAAATTGGTTAGACCACACTACTTCAATCTCATGGAATTAAATCTGATTTAACGACCGCTTTTCATCCGCAGAGCGATTTAACTGAAATTTATAAAAAATCAGTTATAAGTGTGTTGCGAGCTTACATTAGTAAACACTTAGATTGGGCGTCAAAATTGGAGCAAATAGGTTTCGCGTTGCGCACTGCTCGCTCCAAATTCAGCCAATATATGCCAAGCGAGATTGTTTAGGTAAAAATCTAGCCTATCCATGGTCTTCTGAGATTGATAACTTGAAAACTGCTGAAGAACAGCCCTCTACTGAATGAAATCCTAACCAAGAACTTGTCATCCAAAAATTCAAAGAGCTACGGGAAGAAGTGGTATAGAACATGCTAATCACGGCAATGTTACGAATTGTATTACAACCGTAAACGCAAATGTAGAATTTAGCGAAGGACAATTGGTCTTACGTAAGACGCACATATTGTTCTGCTGCAAAAGGGATCAATAAATCTTTAGCACCCAAATACGGCGGCCTGTTCTCTATTTTTAAACGTAAAAGCCCAAATACGTATTTGCATGAGTTCATGAAAAGTTCCGTAGGAACGATGAGTAACACACTTCTATTAGGGTGGTGTCCTAGCGTTTGACCGAAGACAGAGACTCGCCTCGACCACCTTTGGAACTAGACAACTAAAACTTTCAATTTTAAAAACTAGATAGCGCCAGTTAATATGTGCTTTTTAAAACTTCAGTATCATTTACAGCATGTTTGTGGGCTCTCAATGTTATTCGTAAATTCTTATTTAAAGTATTCTTTGGAATTCTCAGACGAATAAAATTTATTAAGCTATATTCCAAACTATTTTCGATATTATTTTCAACCTATCACGAAGCAGTTTGGTTACAAAGAACGCCATAACATGTGTTAAGTAATGTGCCACTCCAGCTTCAACTAAAAAAGTGAAATCTTCCATGTCAACTGCCAGAAAGGGACAGATGAGGAAATTCAACTTTATAAACAACAAGAAAATAGTTTGATAATATGGCAAAAAATGTTTGCTCACTTAGTGCAATTATTTTGTTGGTGGTCAGTGTTCATACTGGAGTTAATCCCCTAAACAGTAAAATTTGTGGTAAGGCATATCTACGATTATCTGTTGCACATTTTAAGTCGAAAGACAGGAAGCTGATTATATCTAAAGTGTGACACGTCGTATTATGATTTGTGAGATTTCCTGCTGCATTTTCTACATCCTACGATAAAACAGTGAGAAAGTGTTTAAATGTGGAAACCGTAGTAAAGCCTTTTAACTGAAGCTCATGTTGAGTTGCGTTTGGGGCGAGAAGTGTCTTAATGTTTTTGTGACGAGAAGCCTATTAAAAACATAGTATGGGGTACTGCAATTTCTGGTGAATGAGGCTTGTTGCAACGTAAATGAATTTTTTCTACCGATCGTTCCTTAAATCAAGTTTGTAGTTCGCAATTATCTTATTTAACGTGAATATCAGACGATGTATACTCGTATACAAAACGGTGTGAAAACCTGGAAATGCAACCGTAGTGGTGCCGCTTTTCATACATAATTAAAAGAAATAGACAACTTTTAAATGCCAGATATTTTTATTAGTATCCGTTTTCGAAGTAAGAAATATTACAATGCATAGTCAACATCTTTTTAATGAGACACTTAAGTGAAAATTAAAAAAAGCTACAATTTCGTTGTAAAACTGTGTAGCAATGTAGTCGAATGGATAATGGTGTAAAACCCTTGAAGTGTGAATTGTATGCTGTAGCATTTTATTGAGAAGCCGTTTATTATCTACGGTCGAATTCTACTCTAGCTGATTTTGTAAGGTGTGTGCTACTTCAAATACTAAGCTTCAGCAGGTCCCCTTTTTCAGCAAAACAATGAATGACATTAAAAAATTCGTATGTTTTATAAAAAAAAAAAATCCTGTAACTTTTCGTGTTTTTTTTCTTCTATTTATGCTATAGGTTAATTGCTAGAAAATTTTTATTCGTCGCATTTACATGACACAGTGCAAGAGTGCATTTTTTAGGGTACTTCTACTCCGAAGCAGGGGGGGGGGGAGGGGAGGAAGGCTCCTGCTTCAAAATCCTTTGCACATTCATATATCTTTCAATTTTAGCGTCACTTGTTATTAGTGCTAAAAATTGTTAAAAATATGAGTAATCGAAACTTGTCAGCCTAAAAAGTGTTCAGTAATGAGAAAGCGCCTCAGTTACTTTGTCCAGTGGCACAGACAAGAAACATTGTGGAGGGGGACGAATAAAGCCAGCTCGTGCTTTGGGGGAACGCTTCCCTAGAGCATTCCGAGGAATTGAAGCAATTTATAATGGTACATCACTGCCGAATCCTGCTTCTTTAGAGTACTTATTTATTTCACGTATTCTGGCAGAATTTCTGTAGCATTATGACACAATGGGGGAAGAAGTATCGTTTATGTCTTTGTTACACGAATCCTATAAAATACTTAGTGGGTGACAGTGTATCTGCTTATAAATGAAGCTTGTTACAGTGTAGATGGATTCGTTCTGGCAATCAATCCTTAGAATTAAAATTGTAGTACCAATTTCGTGTTTAACGAATGTGAGACAATACGTATTCCAGTACACAATAGTGGGAAAACCTTAAAATGCAAATTTTCTGATGCCGCATTCTAACATATTTCAAAGAAGTCTCTTTTAAACGTAATTTTTTTTTTTAAAACCAATTGTGAAGCACATAATAATGATGTTGCATGGCATACGTTACTTTGATGAGACACTTAAGAGCTTATTAACAAAGCTACACTTTCGTTGAACTTTTTGAAGTACCGTAAATTGAATGCGTAATGGTGTGAAGCCTTGGAAGTGTTTTTGTGTGATGCTGCAATTTTACTTCTACAGTAACTAATATCATTGGGTTCTTTTGCCTGTCGAGCAATGATGTAAATAACGAGGAGAGAAGGAAAAAAAAAAGAAGCCAAGGCGTAATTTTTTTTTCGATATTGATCTCTAAACGTTTTATTTTGTTTGATAGCCATAATATACAGTATGCAAATGACGAAAATAGTCATTCAATAAAAATGAAGCGGTTGTGCGTTTCCTAGCAAGGGAGCGTAAAGGGGCCATTAAATTTGCTCCTCCCCCAGAAAAAAAGTTATTTACGCCATTTCTGTCGAGGTCAGGTGCAGCAGGAGCCGACAGAAATCAGGGAATTCGCCGCATGCGATACAAGGGTCCTTCCCCCGCCCCCTCCCCCCCCCCAAAAAAAAAGAAAGTAAATTTATTTTTGTCCAAAGTTTTGGACAAAAAAAAACGGTCCTGGGGATAACAAAATGGCCAAGGAGCAAAGTACAAAGTAGCAAGCAACCACCCCTCCTCCCATATATTTACTTTTTTTTTGGGGGGGGGGGAGGGAGTTGCTTCCTACTTTCGTTCTTTGCCCCTAGGCCGTTTTACCCCCAGGAGGGCAGTTTTTTTGTGCGTCCCCAATCGCTGACTCCACGATGGGGAAGCAAGGGCAGGAAACCAAGGGGAGGGGTGACGCAAATTTAAGTTAGAAGTCTAAAAGATACGAAAATTTGCTTGATTATTTAAACGTTCGAATGGTTAGGTTTGGTTAGGCTTAACACGGACTTGAGGAGGTTGGGGACGTTTTTTGTAAAAATGCTAATTCCTCACGATTAATTACGAATTAGTGCGTTTATAAAGTGTTTTTGTTGTATATATTCCTGAAAATATGCATAAGTATATTCATACGTATATGTAGAGAATTGAATTGGCTTACCTGACAATGCAGCCGACCGACCATCATGCAGCCGTTGGCAGGACTAACAAGGTTAGACTATATTTGTAATCTGGACTGCATCACTGAAATCGTTGGCCGGCGTAGTTTCTTGTTCACAGGTGGCCTTAAGTATTGATTTTACCTTAACTATATACCCAGTTTTTAGTATTTTCTCAACCCCTTGGGGTCGTAATTGTATTTCCATTTGTATTTCCTCCTCGTTTCTCGTGCAGGCGTGCTTGCCTATTATGTGAAACCTATTTAAG
>JAHWFP010181560.1:0-27946 GCA_023313725.1 Lithobius niger | reverse complement strand
CCCCCCCCCCCCCAGCACGGAAACTGTGCGCTTTTCGTGTATCCGTTGAGACCGTCTGCAGATGATTCCTGCAGCCAAGGTTAGTGCTGTAGCCAAACTAAGTAAGTAGCTCTCCAAACTGATAATTACCGTTAGTTGTAAGGAAATGTGTCTCGTTTTTGAGGAAAAGACATGTTGGTTTAAAAATGTTCCAAAAAATGTTCCTTACACCCATCTCCTGTTGAGATTCATACAATAAGTATGATGAAAACACTTAACACTGAACACTCTTGAATGCCCACATCCGCAACATAGTCAGCACCTAAAAGACCGAAGAAGCCAAGAAACCAGGTGCCAAGGCTTTTCTAGAAAGTTTTTTGTAAAAACTAGACTTGCAGAAACGGTACTAATAGCGTCAAAACCTTGCAACATTCACATCATTGGGGGGTCCCAGAAGCTGAGGTGTTTTTAGACATTTTGACTCTGAAAGTGCTATTTTTGAGGTCCAAAAATTATTTTTTCTTCCAGTTGATCAGTGCTTTTGACCCCCCCCCCCTCTTGACGGCACCTGAAAAATTTATGAGCCCCCCCCCCCCCCCTATCGAGAGGGTCTTAATAATGACCCCCTCCTAATTCCCCCCGCCATCCACGGTGATAAATAATGACAGGTCCCTTACACCACTGGATACACTGAAAAGTTGACTTTTTACACAGTTGACTTTTTACAGAATCACAGTTGACTTTTTAAAGCATTTTCAAGCCGTTCACATTGTTCCGATTTTCAAAGAGATGATTAGTTCTCGCCAATCACAGATTGAATTTGGCTACAGAATATGCTCAAGGAAGATACATGTCCGCACAGAGAAAAAAAAGTCGTAACGACGAATTATAAACAGAAACAATTTTTTTTTTGTTATTGTTTGGCTTAGCAATTAATCAGTAGCGCTGCGCAGCTAATATCTCAGCGGGCCTTGGGTAGAAACATCTAATTCAAGTTTCGGATTCAAGGGCAAGCTTCAGTCAAGGAAGGAAACAGCTCCGCACTTGTGTTTCCGGCTTAGATTTGCTCGCACGACCAGAAATTCGATTTTGGTTTCGGGTTTCGAGACGTATTTCAGGCATCTGGCAACAGGTGTCGCATCCGTACAGTATGGGGGTTTTGATCATACGCTAGAGTAAACTGAATCTAAAGGAGTTACTAACTCATCATTTTCATAGACTCATGGTATTTGTTAAAAAACGTAAAGAGTGGAAGAATCGTAGGGCCAACTAACGTGGTGGATTTAAAGGAATATTTCACGCCAGTGTGCGATGAACAGCAAGATAAATCGTCAAATTTTCAACAGCCAGTGGTTTGTGATGAAAAAGACAAAGTCGACGCTGCTTCAAAACATTCCTACGCCATAGATTCAACCCCCACCTCTCAACAACCCTACAATCTGTGCAAGAGGGATGGAAGGGATAGAGCTGCCTGTTGAACTTCGTTAAGCCTTTGGTCACTCCCACTTCCTTTATTTGAATCCGTCCTGATCAAGCGGTTGCAGAGGGGAGAAAGGGAGGGGGGAACCAGACCAACCACCTTTTCAACCGGATCTATCTGTGCATCTGCTTCGTTTCTGTGTGAATTGGGGATTAGACAATTTTTTAAGAAAATGGCGCTGGCCACGTGAAGGACTGTTGTATACAAATCGGCACCGCCGATAATTATCATATGTATTTCCATAGAAATGAGTGAGCTGGATTTCTGTAGATTCGTCGACACCTGCGATGTTTGTACCCCCCCCCCCCCTGTAAAAAGGTTAAAAGACAATATTAGGCGATGATCAGTGTGATCGAGGTGAAGAGGAAGGACTGCTCCCTTGTTACTACGTATTTTGGATTAAGTCGTGGTTCACTGGGTATGACGTTGATGTGCGCATTGAATTGTGAACTTATCTGCAGTTATTTTGGGGATACGCAATTTTTTTTTATATATATACTGTATTATCCTCAGTGATTTTAATATGGCATCTGGGCGTTGCAATTTTGGACTTTGGTCTCCATGGTCAGCCAGGGAAAGGGTTGAAATAGACAGGGTTTTATGCCGGGATAGGCCTACTCCGTCTTTCGGATCTGCTGGCCTTACCACGGTGGGGATTAATGCTGTCAATCTGGCTCCCGGCGGATGCCAAGCTAATTTTCAGCAGCTGTCGTCTCGCAGCGTAACCCGGATGACGTCGATTGATGGAAGATTTTTCGGCGAACGTCAGTTTTCAGGACAGTGTGGTTGCCCAAGGCATTCAAATCCAAATTGGCCAATGCCGATTGAATCCAAATATGCGCCAGTGACTAGGGTTGTGCAGAACGGGCATGATCTTCAGCAACGCCAGGCCTGGCAATTTGTTCCTCAGGTTTCAACCAATTTTGGTAATGTCCCAAATACGGAGGGTCGGCCAGCACCTACTCCGGTCAGGCCACACGACGAGCAGTAACGCCAGGGGAGGAACGAGGGAGAATTTTCGGTGTTGTTTGTATTCCCAACCGCGGAAGAAATGAGAGCGTTTTTGCGCCATGGTGTCTCTCCAAATTGTGCTTATTGCGCAGTAATTGTACTTCAGTTAAACCCGAATCAGCAAGCGCTGAAGTGCATGGGTATTTTAAGTGCTTCGTGGGTGTGAAATGTGTTGTGCGTTGTGTATATAGTGCTTCAATTCGGCCGCTAGCCATTATTCGTGAACAACCGGGTGAAGTTTGTATTGTGGAATTTAGTAGATTGTACTATTTCCCAATTCAAAAAGAAAATTTTCAATTTATTGAAATTTTGCTGGCTGATGATTCGGGTAGGCCCATAGAATTTGAGGATTATGGGAGGACAGTTGTTGTGGTTGCACATTCATAAAAAACTACCTTTCGTAGACTATAAGTAAGCACGTAGGCTACTCCCCCTCCCTCGCACTCTTCTATTGTACATCATGAGAGGAACATGTTCTTACACACAGTACTACCGAGACCAAGTGGGTGGGGGTATACTACCCGTGTACTATGGCCGACACGGAGCACAGAGCGGGAACGGACTTGGGAGTATCCTGTCTAGCTTGGGATGAATGGCTATGCCATTTTTAAAGGGGATAGGCAGTTTTCTGGGACGAACGGCTCTCTCAAACTGGTGTTGGTATAGGCTCCAATGTGCTGGTTTACCGAAGCTGGACGTGACGTCATGAGTGAAGTTGGAAGGAGGCTGCAGCAACGAGGGAGTGGTCGTAAACGTAAAAGAAAAACCTCCAAGTCTAAAACTAAATGTTGCAAAAAAAAAAGAAAGAACTCGTCAACACCTAAAACTGTCTTTGATTAGAGCCTATAGAACCACCCACCCTTCTTCCTACCTCGTCAGTTTAGGTCGGCTGGGCTAGTGTGGCGTACCTTCATCCAAATTCTTGAGAGTGTCTGCTGAACAATTTAGATTCGTTCAGCATCAGCCCTGTTCAGTTGTCAGTGCAAAAAACTAAAATGGTCGAGTATCGACTGGTCGCTATGATAGGAGCTAATCAAGTTATAGATTTTTTCGTTCGCGGATCCGAAGACTACATAGACTTATCTCAAAGGTTAATTTACATGAGAGTATAAAAGTTGTAAAATCGAGCGATGGTTCCGCTTATACTGAGGCTAAAAGTAAACTGATGGGTCCCGTCAATATGCTGTTGCACGCCCTTTTTCCCAAGTTGATATCACCCTAAACGGTAAATTGGCTACTGGTGCCACCGACCATTACGGGTACAATGCATTCATGAAGACTCTGAAGTTACGGTGGTGAAGCAAAAAAATACTCAGTTGGAATCTTCACTTTTTGCACCCTATACCACATGGCAAAATAGGATGGCACAAGGGACCAAAATTGATCTTGTAGGACGAGTCAGCCACGATTTGGTAAACCAATCACGACTTCTACTAAATAATACTGAACTGAACTTTATGTTCGTGCCTCAACGTGCTGAATTCTGCATGTATTTAAACGCTGATGGCATAACCGCCAACCACGCACCTGTCATTGTTCCATTGGAATCTGCGCTTTACATTTGCAAGGTTACCCCCTCCCCTCCACCCTAGTCGCTCACGCTAGGACACTCGGTTCAGTTTCGTTGGCGAAGTATCCTTACAGAAAAACTGATTTTAAGAGTCACACTTTGTTGTATGGTACACGCACCGCAACGATCGACAATATTTTCAACGGTGACGTTCCGAGTCGAGTAACTATAGAATTAGTTAAACACGCAACCTTTAACGGCGTTTATTCCAACGACCCGTTTTTCTTCAAACATTTTGGTTTAACTTCACTGGCGTTGTCAGTCGATGGTGTGGCTGATAATTCAAAGCCATAGACTTACGAGTTCACCTCATATGCAACATATCGCGACAGCGCGTCCAGTTTGAAGCGCTGCTCCACCTAGTGGCAAGCTGCGCCAGCCGCTTACTCCGTTGCATTGCCGAACCTACCGATTCTACAAAAACTGAAGTTTAAAATACCTTCCGCCTAATTACTACAACAATTTTTGGCACGACCTGCTTATTTAAAGTCTTGAGAAAGCTCATGCAAACTTTCAGTTTGATTGCTAACTATTTTGCGCTAACATTTTGCAATAGCGTGAACACCAATTCACACGATACTACGCCACAAACATCCGGACACTCTGTCGCTCGCGTCTATGGCCAGCGATGGTCAGAGCGGAACGAACCAGAAATTTCGTCAAATGTACCCTCCGCCACTTAGTTTGAGAGTAGAATAATAAAAAAATTACAAAACAAAAATAAAAATTTACTATATTTTTTACCTTACTATAAAATAAAAAAGACTTTTATGACTCAGTTCGTAATTTACATTTTAAGGTTAAAATTAGGTCTACGTGCCTGTTTTTTGCGTTAGCTATAGTATCTCTGGTTTTTCTGTGCTTGCCTACACGCATGCTTCGAGGCTATCTCTGGCACGTGTTTGCACAACGCCGAAGTAAAGCGTAAAGTCGGCCGTATTTTCGTATGTGTACTTTCGGAGTCAATAAAAAGGTAAAAGATGTAGCTTAACATTCCGAATTTATTATAAAGTTTACAAATTTAATAATGGTAACTATAAATAGACCATTGTTGTCTGTGTGCAGCTCAAGTTTGAGATAATCATTGCCATGACTGATGTTCGGATGCGTCGCTAAACCGACAACGATCATGCATTTCGACGAATGCACTATTAAAGGGCCTATATCTAAAAAAAAGGGCCCACAATATTCGATCCATGGTCATTCAAAAACTTTTAATCATCCAAAACAACGACAACGTCGTACATACATGGATTAGCATTCTGCTCTTACTTCTATGTAATATTAAATCCACCCAAAACCAAAACTGGTAGAAAAACCCGCCAAGTTTCCAAAAACGGTCGGCCTTTGAAGGTAGTGATATCATTCCACCAGGGAAAGGCCGCCAAGGTTAATCCTATTAGCCAAGTTAATCACACCTACTAATAGTTCGAAAGTTAAATGAAAACTGGAAGATTGCTACTAGCGGTAGCAATCTTCAAGTTTTCATTTAACGTCCAAAGTATTATTCGGTGCGATTAACTTGGCTAATAGGATTAACCTTGGCGGCCTTTCCCTGGTGGAATGATATCACTACCTTCAAAGGCCGACCGTTTTTGGAAACTTGGCGGGTTTTTCTACCAGTTTTGGTTTTGGGTGGATATCACAACTTTCATAGGACTCTGAACGTACATAAGATTACACCGTCTGTTTAGGATGCTTCAATCTCATTTTTGCACACACTGACTAACAATCGGTGATTTCGTTCGCTTCGCTCACTCAATCAGCGCATCCCCTTCAGTTGTTTTGTTTATCCCTGCAACTTCCCCTTAATTTTTCAAGATTTCGTTAACATTTAGTCACGCAGAAACCCCCGAAGGTCGCTGTTACTAAAACAGCAAAATGCGCAGCATTTTTTTTTGGGGGGGGGGGATATTAACAAAAAAAACCATTAGCTCGTGTATGCTCGTATTGTTGCGTAACCATCATCTAACGTGCATCCCTTTATCCTTACGCAATCCACGGCAACGTTAATGTTGCTTTATTTTGTCCTTCGTTACAGTTCAGTTTTTAGTTCGTCCAGGCTTTTACAATAAATCTAAGGACCAGTCTTGATGGTTCAAGCCATTGTTGCTTAAAATCTTTGGTTGCAACTTGGAAAAGAAACGAAATTTAAATTCGCCGGTGGCAAATTTCAAAACCCTCCCACGCATTTGTCCTGACCCCTACAACCCCCAAACCAACAAAAGGACCATCCTCAGATCACCAAGCATCCGTGTGCAAAAATTCAGGTACGTAGGCCTTCGCAATTTTGCGCTAGCCATGAGCAAAAAGTCTATGGAATTTAACATGGGAAAAATCTTATTAGCTAGCTAGCTAGCTAGACAGTAACATAAAAACAACGTTATTGACGCATCTTTTTCTCTATGATTGGTGGACACTCATCCTTTAAATTTTAGTTTTTCTTTATCTCTGACCCTTTCCCTTACATTTTCCACAATTTGAAACATTTCTGTCGCATTGGGATTTATCCTGAACATGCCAAAATATGCTTTTAGTTGCTTACAGTTAACAGACACATGTCTGCTAGTGAGCCGCCTTTTTATCATTAACAATCAATTTTTAACAATCGGATGTCTACAATGGGATGATCTACTGTTACTTGGCGGCGACACACTAGCGTGTGTCTAGATTACGGACAAGACGCTTGGTCAACTTATTACATGTTTGTAGTCCGAAAATATAATGGGGGGGGGGGGGGGGGGCGGGAAAACTGGACCTCAGTTGGAAAAGAAGGCCATTTACGAAAAATGAGGTATAAAAAAAGCATGAGTAAAATGACGGGTAAAAACCGTGAAAAAATATCAAAAAAGATATAAATATTTTTTCGGGAAAAATTTCATTCAGGCCTTGACGCCCCTGGGTGCCTTCCCCCCCCCCCCCCAGGTATTGTGTTCGATACGCCCCTGAATGTTTGAACTGAACTAAAAAAATGTATTAATTCTGGTACTATATTCCACAAAAAAGGCAAAGCATAAATTCAATGTCTTTCAGGGTCGTTCATTTATTTTGAAAAAAATATTATAAGTGTTTATTTGTATATTCATTGATTTATTTCACTGCCCTGTAAGAGCAATAATATGGCATGTTAAAATGAAGCTTCGCCAGGTCAGGTTAGAAAAGAATTAACATAAAAAGTACTAAATATGCGCATACTAAGTTTTTTTTTTGGCACAAAATTATTAAAAACCAAATAATAACGATGCTTTTGGTCAAAAGCATGAGTCCTGTGTTTCTCTCTTCCAAGCAGCAGTGATTAAATATAAACTCGGTGAATCGTGAGCTCTATTAATTTGTTTGTTTGTTTTGTCTTTCTTTGGATTTACCCTGAGTGTATCATGTTATTTTGACATAGCTTTGCAGCTTTCATTTTACTGCTTGAAAACGGGACACAGTAGGCCCGAAACGTAACATTCTGTTTGATTTTCTTTTTTTCTGGTCCCGACTGGTTTGGCCACATTTCATCAATTTTGGTGGTTTTTTCTACTTCCTACACTTCTTCGCAAATATCTAATCAATTTCACTAACGACATTGTTAGTTAAAAGTTGTGAAGGGCTTTCCAGATTACATACATAATTATGTAACGTGTGTAAATATCAAAAATTGATTATTTACATTCTTCATTAGGCCTAACCATTAAATGTCCAACGTTGCAAATATTTTAAAACAGATCTTCAGTGTACAGTAAACTGGTGAAAAAAATTGTGAGTTCAAGTATTCACACCTAACCAGTATGCGAAAACTCCTGCTTCGGTAGAATCCTCTTCCCGCCCCCCCCCCCCCCCCCGCCACCACCTTTCAAAAAAACGTCTATCTTATGGAGCATAGCTCTGGTTGAAGAATAATCCTGGCTACAGCTGAAGGATCCGAAAGGGCTGACACTTGTGTTAATGTGATGCAAATGGTCAATAGCCTACAGTGAAATAAAACAAAGCAAAAGAAAAGAAAGAAAGCTTTACTATTGCTTTTAAGGTTGTGCTCATACAGACACTGGCACCCGTAGTATCGGCAAAACTGATCCGAAACTGATACTTAGTAGACAACGCTTTGTCAAACCAAAATGAGTTTGCAAACAAGAAATACTTGTTTACACTACTTTACAAATTGCAAAAAAAAAAAAAAAAAAATTGTGGTTGAAAAGCAACCTTAGAGTTGCTGTATGTTAGTTAAAAAAAAAATCAAGATCTGTTTTACAAAGCCCCCCCAAAAGTTATTTAGTATCGATTGCTTTTGGCTTAAAATTTGTGGCAAGTATTATTTTTTTACAATCGCAATTATAGTGTAGGCTACATTTACATTTACATTACACAAGAAAAAAGTTTTTCTTTTGTTAATATCATAAGCGAATGAATGATGAGTGGTATGTTTAATATTATTATAAGTGGTAGTTTTTAGCTGGGAGGCGGGGGAGGGGGGGTGGAGCAGGATAGGAATTATCAAAATGTACCTGAAACTGGCAATGATATGGCCGAAATTGGCATCTGGCATTGGCAACTAACATGTGCTGAATAGCTCAATTTACAATTCGGTTGGAAATCAACAAAAGTTCTGCAAGTTTTAAATGTTTTGTTTTTTTAAACCGTTAAGTTTTAAATGGTTCTTATATCTGCATTTTATTCCATCATTATCATAGGCCTAGGTTCTTAGGCAGAGTGAGAACATTTTTGTTTTGTTTTGTTTTGTTTTGCTTTAAGGAAGCACGAACCCAAACTGGGGCTCCTGCCCCATGACGATGACAGGGACAATTTAGCTGGAGAAATGCAAGTAGAAAACCCAGGATCTGTGACATGCCACCAACGATGAGCACGATGCACCACAGGGCCCGTCTCTGATAATTTTGTTGTTGTTTGTTTTTTTAGCGAACACGAACCCAAACTGGCAAACTGGCACGAAGTGTTCCCTAAAAAAACAAACAAACAACAGCAACAACTCAGTATAACAACAAAATGGTCCCATACCATCGTCGTGGGGCAGATAACCCAGTTTGGGTTCGTGCTCCCTAAAAAACAAACAAACAACAACAACAACTCGGTATAGCAACAAAATGGTCCTATCTCATCTGCCACACGATGATGGGATAGGACCATTTTGTTGTTGTTGTTCTTGTTGTCGTTTGGTTTTTTTAGGGAGCACAAGCCCAAACCAGGTTGTCTGCCCCACGACGATGAGAGGGACTGAGTTATCTGCGTCAATAATATAATAATGAACATATTTTGCTTTCAACAATAACACGAAGACCACGTTAGTACCCGCAGCACGACAACAGCAGCACGAATGAAGAATTATTGGTTTTCTCATCACTAAATAACGCGAGTTTGGTAAACTCCCCGACACACGTAATCAGACTAATGGAAGCCTACTAATACTCCCCCCCCCGCCCCCCTCCCTCAAAACATAGGGATCTTAAACTGGATTCGGCTTTTTATCTCATAGCTTCAACGGTAAAAAGGATCGTATTAGTTTGGACCAAAAGATGTGATATCTCGCCAAAACAAAACTTGTTAAGGATTCCTGCCATGCTCTTCAGCCGTTTGAAGTCGTGATATCAAACGCCAAGCTCTTTCGCCAAGTTAATCACGCCGACTACGAAAATAAAAGACATTCGTCAATGTTTGTGTGCCTAATTGCTTTTTGGAAGCATGCCAACCAAAGCCATTTCAATCTAATAATAATAATATTAATTTTAAAAACTTAGCCTATTTGAGCAGATATAAAAAAGTCCGATGAAGTTTGTCGAAAAATGTTTACTGTAAAAACGTATGGGAAAGTACTGGAAAAAAGTGTCCGGGGATGAAAAAATTTATTTTCGTTATTTTTGTTTCGTTTTGGTTTGTTTTGTTATGTTATTATTATTGTGATATGTTGATTAGGGCAATTACCGTGGCTCGTGTTTCACCACGCATGATATAGTTTCCCAAGAAACAACTTTTTAGAATGAGTTTTTTTTTTCATCTAGATAATTTTTCCACATTATTTACAAACTTTTCCAGTTTTACCTCGATTTTTTATACGCAGATAAGTGTTCCTAGATTCCTAGTTTATAGTCACTGTAAACTATGGATGCTGTATTACGAATGCAACCGAAAATAAGTTTCTTGGTGAAACTCCCTACACTGCATGAGGAACTTCGAGTCAGCTTAGTCAACTAACTTAACCTAACCTAACCTGTATCAACAACAACACGAACAAATATACGACAAAATAATTTGGCTTTTTTCTGCAGGTTTTCCCGCAGCTTATTTTTTTATCCTTCAGCTGTTTTTAAGCTTCTTTCCTGTGTTTTTTTTTCCATGCTTGACGCAGCCTAGGCATAGCGTATGTAACTTGAATGCACGCAAGTCATTTAATCCATTTGTGGTAAAGATGGCGGGCCGTTCTATTTTTCTCACGTTATTAAAAAAAAAAATTTAACTGGTTAATAAATTTTAGAAATCCTAATAGTTTTTTTTTTAATATTTCCTGAGAAGGGATTTCGTTATAGTCGCGTTGCAACAAACTCCTTGTTAACAGTCGAAGTAGAGTGGTTGGAAGAGTCAAGCCGGCTTCTCGACTTCTCTTTACAAAACTGAGAGCAGCGAGTCAAACTGTGCCGCAGGCAACGTGGAGAAGGTCACGTGACATTCTTAGAGCAGCGCGACAATAGGATTAATCTTTGGAAGTGGCTATTTACAGGTACAGTACCTGCAAACAACTGGCTATTTACAGGTACTATACCTGTAAGTAATTGACTATTTACAGGTACTGTACCGGTGAGCTATTGGCCATTCACAGGTAGTCCTCAAAAAGTGAATGCACCAAAGCCAACATACTTCAGTAGCACGAAAGCAGCCGGCTGCATTGCTGTCTGAATCGTAGTTTGATCTTCCAGGAAAACCATTACGAAAATAAGGAAAGACTGCAATGAAGGTTTTCATTTAGTAACTAATCATTCTCGTTAGTGAAGTCCGCAGATGTGCGTTAAAGTCACGTCTTACGCGTAATTCTAGAGCTGTGCTTCGACAAAACGCCTTTCAAATGTAAATTTTGCGGGAAGGCTTTTGAGTTACAGATTCACTGGTGGCCAAGATAACCAAATCTGTAATCACAATTGATGTTAACTACGCCAAATTTGAGGAATCTGGGCCAGATTTTTACCTGAAAACGTGGACGTTAAGCTATCGTTTCGAGCATAAAACGTTGCGTGTTCATGAATGCGAAGCAAACATCGCACAATACTGTGGCGCCATCTGTTGTCAATTTGTGTCATTAACTTTTAGCATTGTTCACTGGTGATTGAGACCGTATTGGATTCTCTCAGATTAATTTACGCAGGCTTAGCTAACGTTTACGTTGTTGATAAATTTGTTTGTTCATGGTTTTTGGTCATTAGATGTGCTTTAAAGCCACGTTTAACGTGTAATTTCAGAATAGTGTACTTATACAAACTTCGACGAAACGCCTTATAAGTATGAATTTCGCGGGAAGGCGCTTGAGTTACAGACTCAACAATTATAATCACTCGTTGCCAAGACGATCAAATCTCTAAACATTTTCACAAATTGATGTTAACTGGGGCAGATGTGAGCGATATGGGCCAAATCTACCTGAAAACGTTAACTTTGTGCAGTCGTTTTAAGTGTTGCAAAAGCGGATTTATTAGTCACATTTATACGAATGGAAAAATTATACGACTGTATAGTGGCGCCATCTGTTATCAATTATATCGTTAACCGTTACAGATTGTTCACTTCAAAACTTACCATATTTTCTTAGATTAATTTATTTAGGCTTAGCTTATGTTTACTTTGTTGATAATATTTGTTTCTGCATGGTTTGTGCATTCCTTCGCTTGCTGCAGGATTTAACGATATAAAAGACAACAGATGGCACCGGGGCGATTTTCGTAAAAAAAAAATTAGCAATAAAATGCTGTTTTCGTTCATATCTAGCCTAGGCTTATATGGATTTGATGAATAACCACCATGCCTGATCAGTTACGAAATTCACACAGTAGAAAGAAACTATATTTAAATGTAATGTGTGTATGCACGATTTTTATGAAATCGGTGCGGTGTTATCTTTTTACGAAATTGCAATTAATCGGATTCATTTGGGTTTCATGAATGAACATGTTGTCGGATCTGGTTTATGAGATACGCATGGAAATGAAAAATCATGTTAATGTAATGTGTGCAGATGAGCTTGTTAGTTATTGCAAAATTTGTTGGCAAGGGATGGGAGCAAAATAAATAAAAAATTGAAAATGAGGTCCTACAATTCAGCTAGGGGTCTGTCTAGAAGGAGGGCTTCCCAAAAAATAATTCATTTCCAGCAATTTTAGTACCTTTGTAAAGTTATGAAAACCAAGTTTCACAATTTTTTTTTTACTTGCAACAAACGCTTTGGCTACTTTTAACAAATTTTAGTCCTTGACATGTATCTTTTGGCGGATGCTGCACTTTTGGTTGGCTGACGTATTCGAACAATTTACATCCCTTAGTCTGAAACAATACAATTTATACCCCTGTCATTTTTTCACCCTCCCTGGTCTGAGTTGGGAAGCGGCACTTAAAATAACTGGTGAGCGCTTGGAATTGTTGCAGGACGTAACGATGTACAATTACTTCACCTTGGGCTTACGTGGTGGTGTTAGCATAATATCTAAACGTTGCTCCCATGCTAACAATCCCTTAATGTCAAATCACAATCCTGACAATGAAAACATTCACCTCATTATTATTATTATTATTACTTTATTACTTGAGCACTACAGACCCCAACGTCATGGACTCACTCTACTTACGGCTAACTTAACTCTAACATCCGGTGCACCAAAAACTAAAATACCTGCATAGATAAACAAGGATACACATCAACACACAAATCTGCGTGTTGCACGACAGAAGGATAGAACATTACGCAAAACGTGTACGTCTGCGACATGTGGGGGAACACCCAACGCCCGACTGACATCTCGGTTAACATCGAGTAGGGGGGGGGCAACGAAACGACGCCCAAAGCCGACAGTCAAACAAAAAGTGCTGTACTGTTTCCACGTCCAACCCGCAGCCACACATAGGAGAAGCGCACCATCCCAGACGCTGGGCATGATCACGCAGCAACGTGTGACCCGTCCGCAGACGTGACAAAAGGCAGGCATCTCTCCAGGGTAGTCTCGCCAAAAACACCGGTGAGGAGACCGTAGGGTGAATGGCAAAAAGCTGCCTACCATTCACCTCATGTAACTCGATGCGAACAATGTGTACGGCTTTTGTTTGAGTTTGCCATTACCTTATTCAGATTTTGTGTGGTTTACTGATCCTGAACTCGCTGTGCTCGATTTGAATTCGTTGCCTCCTTGCATACTCAAGGTTGATCTTGAATATTCGGATGATTTGCATGATTTGTACAGCGACTATCCTTTAGCTTCTGAACACATCTTGATAACCGAAGATATGTTGTCTCTTTTTAACGGAAAACAGGCTGCTAGACAAGAACATTATGTTCAGGGTCGAAAATTAGTTCCTCATTTGATGAAACGTAAGGAGTACATTTGTTAGTACAAGAATTTGATGTATTACGTTTCGAAGGGCGTAAAATTACGAAATTTTTTGGCATTAAATTCACCAAGAAAGCCTGGTTAGCACCTTAACATTAATTTTAACAGCATGAAACGAAAGGAGGCAAAGAACGAATTTAAGCATTCATTCTACAAACTGTGTAATAATTCAAATTACGGTAAGACCATACAGAATGTAAGGAGGTACATGAATGTGAAAATAAGCACAAACGAGAAAATATCTCTCAAATTGATGAGTAATTCTACCGTTGAATATTTTGATATTCTGAGCGATAACTTAATGCTTTTCAAAACGCAGAAACCGACTGTGACATTGGACAAACCTGTTTTTAAGGGTTTTTCTGTTTAGAATTGAGTAAGTTGCATATGTATTCATTCCATTACGATCACATGTTGCACAAATATGGTAAGAATTGAAGATTGTTGGGAAGCGACATTGACAGTTTTTTTTTTACGAAATCAAAACCGATGATGTGTACACTGAATTATGCGTCAGTGTTTGCATCTGTTTCACACTAGTGCCTATCCAACGCACCACACCACCCATTGTATTGTATCGACAATAAGGCTAGACCTGGCGTTTTCAAGGATGAGTGCAATTCGATTCCTGTAGAGGAGTTTATTTGTTTGAAAACTAAGAAGTACGTGTAACACGTGTAACACGTGTAATACGTGTAACAATAATACCAAGAAGGTAGGCAAAGATGTAACTGGCTTACATGTACGGCAACGCACAACTCGCGAAGCTTCCACTTCGTAGTGCACTTGCCTCAAACATGGCTGCCTGCCAGCCTTCCAATTACTGCATACTCAGGAATTGGACAGGTCCCAGCAGCCAGGTGGCGACACAAGTCCACTGCAATCCCAGTGGGAACCGTATCGTACCTGTTCGCCAGTAGCTTTAGGCAAGAGCCCATTGTTCTCCACGGTATAAAAGAAGCCTGGAGTCGACGGATCAAGTTAGTTACTGTGTGGTATCTGACTGAAAGATTGGATCCCTGCCTACGAGGTGCAGCAGAAGGATAAATTCTGCTGATAGCCTAATATGTTAATGCTATGTGCATAGTCTCCTATCTCTGCAGTAAGGAGTGAATTAGGATCGAGCATTGTTCCTTGTGAATAATCGTCCACTTCCTTAGCGACCTTACAGAGGGGTGCAGAGGTCGGTTTTGCGTGATACTGTTACCTACGATCATTAATAGTTGTCTACGTGATCACCAATATTTCAGTTTTGAACAATCCAGTATCACGTCCATACCTCCACAAAGTTTATAGCATTGTTCAGAATAGATTGTCATTAACTGTACTTGATACGAAGAGATTCGTAAATAGTACAGGTTTGGATTCTGTTGCCTATGGACATTACAAGTTACGAGACAACAATAAATATTTTTATTCGGAGTTATGACAATTATGACTACTTTTTGTGTGAAAATTTTCTTCATGCTCCAACTTATGATACTTCTTGTTCGTGCATTTTTGATTATTTTACACTTATTTCAACTACTTTTTGTATATCGTTGTTATGTCTATTTGTCTCTCTTTCTGTCTCTCTCTCCCCTCTCGTTTTTGCTTTATTTCATTTTTATTTTATTTGTGTGTGCCCCCCCCCCTCTACTGTCCTTCAGCGTGGGCCCCTCTGCAGCAGCACCCTTTGCACCCTGCACGTTACGCCACTGCTGGGAGCGACATTGTTGAACTTATGGCATGGTACTGTCCACCAAACAAAAGGAAACCTAATCCCATAGGATTTGACGAATTACTGGTAGAACTGTGTAAAATTGATCCTGCATATTTTACTCACTGAACGTAGCTTCCGATATAAACGGATGTTAAGAAGATTCGATTAATTTGTAGTACCACTTTTGTCATGGATGTTTATCGGATGTTACTTGATTCAGTGAGACATCCTTGGTTTTTTAAAGTCATTTTTGTTACTATTTTTACTGCTTAATTCAGTACTTTAGACATTGTACGTATTTCCCAACAGTCAACTGAGGAGTTCAGATTCGTGTCATCTATTTGTTCCTTTGAAGAAGTTGTGAACTGTAAAACTGAAAATTTTATTGCATCTAATTTTCTTTTGTTTTCTTCGTGTGATAGTACTAGTGTGTTTGCTTACATAGAACGAAATGGTTACATAGAACGAAATGGTACAATCATTCCTTTTTCCTATGATGAATTTGAGAACATGTACGTACATGCCAAGTCGATACTCGCTATGTAGTTTGTTTGTGTGACCATGAATAAACAATTTGTTATGGTATTATTGGTTGTGGATTCTTGTTTATTATTGGTTGAGGCCAATTTACTGGTTTTAATAAAGGCTTACTGACACATATAAAAGCACGTCTCAATGTGTCTCCAGTTTCCATGCGCGACGATTTTCGATCAACAGTATGACCACCAAGCCGTGTTAATAGTGTACGTTAAGTATGTTAAGATCCAAGCACTGTTAACCAGTCTTGTGTTACGCTGCTTTGTCAATTAAACCCCGTCTACACTTGGAAAAAAAAGCCTGAGCCTGAGCCTGATTTGTCCACACTGGGCCCGACCTGGATCTTCACATCCTGGTCAAAAGCGGGAATTCAGATTGCGACCCTGTGTATTTCAAGTGTGGACGTGGTCGGTGTGCGGGGCCGCACTTTATGGAAACGTTTTGACGACAAGACTAGTCTGATAAACAATATCGAGAAAAAAGGAAAGCACAGGAGGGGTGGGGAGAAAGGAACAACGACAGTGCCGAAAATGTTCTAGCGAGAGAAGAGTTATTAAAGCTTGGTCCCTGTCTGCGATTGTGGGGTCCTGTGTGGACGGGGTAAGGAAAGATGGGTGTCGGGTTTTTTTCTTTTTGTGTTGCCTGGTTTGAAAGTCCGGGCCCTGAACCCAAACGCGATGTTCGAGTCAAGTGTTCGGCTTAAGATTAAGTTTTGGAAAACGATCGTCCTGCAGTTGACACCTGCACGGGAACAAGTAAGAAAAATAGAGCAAGCCATGCACACGTCTGCATTGCTGTTTTCAAATGCTGATAGGTGGAGAAATACAGGAAAAGATTAGGCAATCCGTGGATACAAGCAATAATAACCGAGATGTAAACCAACAATAAAGCTATAAAATTAATAATTTACCTCGAAGATAAAGTAAACTGTATCTTCATTTACTCTCATATCTACTGCAGTCCCCAGATGTTACGACAGGTGTTTCTTTATTATTGATCTCGATTATTTTTCTCGCACTCTTCCCTTTTCGCTCTCTCTGTCTCTGTATTTCTGTCTCTCTCCCTCTCTCATTTTTGCTTTATTTCATTTTTATTTTATTTGCGTGTGGGCCCCCCCCCCCCTCTATTGTCACTTCAGCGTGGGCCCCTCTGCAGCTGCACCGTTTGCACCCCGCACGTTACGCCACTGCTGGGAACGACATTGTTGAACTTATGGTATGGTACTGTCCACCAAACAAAAGGAAACCTAAACCCATAGGATTTGACGAATTACTGGTAGAACAGTGTAAAATTGATCCTGCGTATTTTATTCACTGAACGTAGCTTCCGATATAAACGGATGTTAAGAAGATTCGATTAATTTGTAGTACCACCTTTGTCATGGATGTTTATCGGATGTTACTTGGTTCAGTGAGACATCCTTGGTTTTTTTAAGTCATTTTTGTTACTATTTTTACTGCCTAATTCAGTACTTTAGACATTGTACGTATTACCCAACAGTCAACTGAGGAGTTCAGATTCGTGTCATCTATTTGTTCCTTTGAAGAAGTTGTGAACTGTAAAACTGAAAGTTTTATTGCATCTAATTTTTTTTTGGTTTCTTCGTGTGATAGTACTAGTGCGTTTACTTACATAGAACGAAATGGTACAATCAATCCTTTTTCCTATGATGAATTTGAAAACATGTACGTACATGCCAAGTCGATACTCGCTATGTAGTTTATTTGTGTGACCATGAATAAACAGTTTGTTATAGTATTATTGGTTTCCGTGTCTATTTCTTTTCTGATATATCTAATACCTATTAAGGTCTCAGCCGGTTGATGTACTTTCTTGTGTTTTCAAGATGTGAGAGGGGTAAAGATGAGTAACCAGTGTCGAGGGGTAAAAGGGTTGCAGGGGATACACACATCCATTGCGATGTCATTGCCTGAAAAAATGACTTCATGACGCCATATCCGGTTTGTGATGTCATAATCCAAGATGGTGGCACTTCCGGTGTGTTATTACGTACACCTTCTTAGGCCGGAGTTGACAACAAAAACCGGAAATGACGTAAAAAAACCGGGGGGAGTCATAAACCGGAAGTGACGTCATAACCGGAAGTGACGTCATAATCCAAGATGGCGACAGTCACGTGACTGGTATGGTATGTGCGTATTACTACTGTTGTTCAAAGCCAGGACATTATCGGACATGAACGAAGGCTAGCTACTGCTTCGCTTACCCGAGACATTAAACCAGCGTTTTCTGGTATTGAATACTAAATATTAATACGACAGAAGGCTTTGGTAATTGTTTAGATCGACGGGGTTTACCAAGTAGACAACAGAAAATCCTCTTTCAGAACTACGCGTAAAGGATTTCAATATGTAAAAAGTACCTCAACATCGGTGATTTCATTACTTATTACTTACTGCTACTTATTACTAGCTAATTCCACTCAGATAAAATAATTTATGCGACCGATATGCTTGTAATTTGACACTCAGTTCACGTTTGGCTCCAGTAGGTGCCTTCTATGGTTTGGGGATGTTTTGAATTCAAAGTTTGTAATCATTAGTAATGATGATTTTCGTGAACGTTGGGAACACGCCATCTGTTAGCAAAATAAGTATCCTCCATAGCCGAGTAACAATGCAGCTTCGGTTAACTTATTGTTCGTTTCACTATTAAATCGAAATGATATATTGTAATTGTAACTTACCAGTATCTAAAATAAATAAAATATCTCATTTTCTCTATCTAAACTGTTTATGGGGAAAAAATCCGTAAAGGGTTACCTACCGCTCCTTGAATAATAAAAAAAATAAATAAAAAAAAAACAGAAAAATAATAATCTAAGTAGACCTAAACTAACCTAAGCTAACTTATCGTGCTCAGTTGTTTCTGTTTTACAATCAAATGTAATACAACGGCCACTTTATATTGGAAATCTAATTGGTCAGCGAGCATTAATAGTGCCAAATTGACGAATTTCTTCAGGCTGTTCAAGAAGCGATTTACAATTATATTTTCCTAAGGAGCTTACAATCAATATAACAAAAAGCAAAATCACAAAACAACCAAAAGGGGTGATATCATACAAAAACCCCATACGGGTAAAGAGATCCATCAAGTTTTCGCCGTAGCAAGTAGTGATATCAGAGCCAAAATGGCTGCACCAAATTTTCGTCCCAACCCTGATCACTCATTCTTAACTAACACCTCAGTGACTGTCAGTTGAGCTTGAGTGATCACGGTTCAGACTACAAAGTTGGTGGCAGCGATTTTGGCTCTGATAGCACTACTTTCTATGGCGAAAACTTGATGGGTCCCTTTACCCTTATGGGGTTTTTGCATGATAGACTTTTAACACATAAATTAAAAGCATTTGGAATTCAGGGACCCATTCTACGTTGGATAAATACAAAACTGGTTAAACACACAAACTGTAATTATAGAGGGACGACATTCCAAACCGTCCCTGTCTCCAATGGACGGTTTGGAATGTTTCGTAGTCCCTTTTGTTTTTGTTATATTTAATGGTTTTGGTCTGGATTTTATTGCATATTGGTTAAATTCGCAGACAACTCCAAACTCGGGTTAGAGTTACTATCATCAGACGCCAAACTCATACTACAGTTAGATATTGATCTTCTTTATTCCTGGTGCACATTTTGCTATATATCCCCTTAAATCTGCCGTGCTTCAGCTCGGCACGCATAACCCGCGCTATCAATATTTTTTTTTTTGGGGGGGGGGGGCTTCATTACTTAATCCACAAAATGTTAACTGCCTTACGAATTTCTGCAGATAACAAACTAAATTTGCCTCCCACATATCTGCCGTTGTATCTAAAGCCAACTTTACCTCTTCGTTAATCAATATTACCTCTCGCCAACCGGAAGTTTATTTTAAACTCTGCTTCGTGCTTGTCCGTTCCGTTCTCGAGTACGCAGTTGAATTTTAGTGCCCATTTCTCATCAAAGATCTGCACGCTTTAGAAAATATCCAGAGCCGCTTTACTAAAAAAAAACTACACCGTTTGTAAACTTACACTTATAGGCAGCGCCTTTTGGTTTTATAAGTGACTTCTGCATGCTGGCGTTATACACGCAGCATCATTATTTCTCTGTACCAAATTCTACGGAATAATTATGGTGGATCTAACCTTAAAGATAAATGTCAAATACAGAATTTTGGAATAACATGTGGCCATCCTTACAAATTAAAATTCCATCACTTGGGCTATGAGTGGGCGCGATGTACTATTTTCTTTAGCCTGCTCTCTACTTGGAATGCTCTCCCTACGTCATGGGGCAAAGTGGCCTGGAGCATGACCGTCTCATGTGCCAGAGGTCCCGTGTTCTACTCCGGCCCCAGCCACCCCTGGCATTTTCGGGCAGAGACGGGCCCTGTGATGTTTCGTGCTCATATCGATTGTGGCATGTAAAAGAATCTAAAAATTTCCGATGGGATTTACCTAGCAAAATGTCCCTCTCTCTATCTGGCGCCATGGCTACGGCTGGGAACGCGTCAAAAGCAAAAGCTCTCCGAACGTCAGTCAGTGATTATGGCTCTCTCTGTCAATAGTTTCAAAAATAGGTCAGATGCCCACATCAACCATACATCCCAACATTTAATTGCTCTTTATGTTTAATAACCAAGTTTCGTAGCCCCATTAAGTTTGCGAAGCTAATTAAACTGTATTATACTACTATTACGTATATAGGGCATTATTTTTAGATTGTTGAAATTTTTTATCTATTTTTGTATTATTTATAGTTTTGGAAGTGTTGAAATTGGAGTATGAATTATTTTGAAATATAAAAGTGTGTAAAATTGAATGTAATTTGTGGTTTTGAGCATGAATTTTTTATATCTGCATGTTACCATTATTCAAACTACTAAATTATTTCAAAATTTTCCCCATACTGAGGTAAACTGCACATGTACAAAAAGGAAGAAGGGTGGGAAAGGAAGAAAGGGGGGGGGGGGAAGGGTAGATGTCTTTCGAATGTCTATCTTATAGCATTTCTCTGTCACCTGCATGTTACTGGTCCGAAATTATAACGTTTCCCATAATTAGGTAGACTGCAAACTTTTACTTTGTAATAACTGCATGTTACTAGTTTTTAAATAATTTATAACGATATAATTTCTTTCAGTGCCTATTCGTTAACGTACAGTCAGAGGCATTCTCAATGTCACATTCGCTGCCCGATGCTTCCCAGCTTGGCTAAGCTTCCCAGCTCGCCAGGTTGTTCTATGTCAACGAAGTAGGAGGGGAGAGCTGCAGTGCGGAGTGTTACGTGTTGGCAAATTATTTACGTTTGTTGTTCCCCGGGCCCAGCGCAAAGTTTTAAACTGAGGTTTTAAATTGTGGAGGAAGAAAGAGCCACCACAACGCCAACCAACGTAGTCGAGCCACCGCCCCCACAATCACCGCCACCATCACTGGAACCGAGTAAACTAGAAGCCATGAAACGACGTTAGCGAGTCGTGCTGTACGACAAGATCTACAGAAGTAATACGTTCCCAATAATACCTGACCCACCACCAATGTTCCACGAGCCACCCCCGTGCCAAAAAAAGAAACGATTATTGCCTCCTCCAAGGAGCTACCTCCAGAAGATGCGCCACGCCAGGATAACCCAATATGTCAATCACCGTTTCAGCCAACAACGGTCTCAGCCAAGCACTCCACCAGTACAATCCCCAGAAGATCCGAGCACAGGACGGTTGGGGATCTTCTGGGGATTCTTCAGATGTGTGCAAAGATGGAAAAGACACTCAGAAGCCAGTCAGAGTCCTCGTCGTCAACGTCGCCGATCCAGCCGGCGCAAATCCAAAGGGAAGAAGCAAGGTCCACTTCCAACTCTAGCCAAGAGCCAGCTGCCAAGGAGACACCATCAACGGTCGTATCGTCGCAAGTCCCTCAGCCAGGAGAACCAGCAGAGGCCACTTCCAACTCCAACCAAGACCCAGCAGTAACGACAACCACGCAAGCCTGCCAAACATCGCCGAAACGGAAAAAATCCGGATCCCACTCCCATGTGGGTACCATTGACGAAAGACGAGTTTCTGGCTTTCATAGGAATACTGGTAATCATGGGTTACAACGACTTGCTGGAGATGGCGCAGTATTGGTCCACGTCCCCAGACCTGGGAAACCACTCCATCAGATCGACCATGACCAGAACAAGGTTCAATCAAATTTGGAACAACTTTCGGCTGTCTGAAGAGCCGTCTTTCACCGGTACCGATCCCCAGACTGCATCGCCCACGATCAGGCAAGCCATGGAAGAGCAGAAGGCCAAGGAGAACATGGACACAATAACGAAGGTGTGACCAATGATGGAGGACATCAACCAGGCATTCTGCAAGTGTAGGAACCCCGGAGCAGTTCTCTGCATAGACGAGTCCATGACTGCATAAACTGGAAGATCCAAGATCAAGGTATACCAGCCCCAAGAAGCCCATCAAGGTTGGCTTTGAACACTTCACTCTCTGCGACCCGTTCAACGGTTACATCCTCAACGACGAGGCACATATTGGAAAAAAGCGCCACATGGCCATTGACCCCTCCCAAGACCCCGCCAAGGAACTCGAGAACAACAAGATGGCTCACACAACGATCTACACCGCGCACCACTACCTCAAACAGGGTTACACCAACGTCTGCGACAACCGCTTCACTTCGGCACTGCTGTTTCAGGTTCTCTACGCCAAGCTAGGAACCTTCGGATGCGGGAGCCCACGCGCCAATGCTGCCGGAATGCCATACGAGTTCACGGAGGAGTTGAGCAAATTCAAGAAGGAACACGAACGTGGCGACAGTATCCTGCATCAGAGCGGCCGGCTACTGCTGAGCATCTGGTGTGACACCAAGGCCGTCCCTTTACTCAGCACCCACATGGATCCCTTGGCCGGAAAATATACCGTCGGAAGATTCATCGGGGGCCAGAAACACCTAGTCGCTTGCCCACCGGCAGCCACAACTTACACGGTGTGCATGAATGGCGTGGACATGGCCAATCACCTTATCTCCTCGTTCTACGTCGGCAGGAGGTCGATTAGATGGCACCGCTACCTTTTCTTCCAAAAACTCAGCCAGATTCTCGTCAAGGCCAGGCTCAACATGGTCATGGTCTGCGGCCTCGATAAGACCGGCAAACGCTCCCAGCTGACTTACCGAAGATTGCTGGCCAACCAACTCATCAATCGAGTACGCAAGACACGCCCCATAAGACTTCCAGCCGTCTTGGGTACCAGTCATCACCACGAAAAGAGTACGAGAAGCCTCAGATGCCAGGTGTGCTGGAAGTACAGACAGGAACGGCACAAGACCATCTGGTGGTGCGCCACTTGTCGCACGAACGTGTGCACGGTCGAAAGCTCAAGAAGAAGGCACGCAGGACGAACTTGCTGGCAGCTGCATCAAGATCGCCTGGATCTCGACCTTTAGACAGAATTGTAAATAGCCTTGTAGAGCCAACGCCGAATAAACCTTGTAACCTTTGTTCAGAATTATGTTTTCCCTTTGCCTAACTGTGACTTTGACTTTTCAGGAAAAGACTAAAACCCCCAAATCTCACTGTCGCTGGACCCGGTATTCGTCGTGGCTTCAGGGACTGAAACCTTCAGTCTGAAACCTTGGCGAATGCCAGGCCTCAGGTGATGGCGAGGTGTGGGGTTTTCTTTGGGTGGGACTTTAGCCGCTTGGTTTTCTGGACTTAGCCAAATTCTCTGGGTATGGCCAAATTCTCTGGGTATTGCGATGTTAACCGTCACCATATAGGGTAATGAAAAAATAGGTCAGAAAAAAAGCCAAACCCTGCCTCATTGCGGGGTCTGGCACCACTTGGTTATCTGGACTTAGCCAAATTCTCTGGGTGTTGCGATGTTATTTGTCTCCATATGAGGTATTGAAAAAAAGGTCAGAAAAAAAGCCAAACCCTGCCTCATTGCAGGGTCTGGCAAGACTTGGACTTAGCCAAATTCTCTGGGTATTGCGATGTTAACCGTCACCATATGGGGTAAAAAAAAAGCCAAACTCCACCATTGCAGAGCTTGGCTAGTATGCGGGTCTCTTTTGATTCAGGGATGGTCGAAACCAAGTCCATCCCTGCAAGCCAAATTCTCTGGGTATTGCGTTGTTAACCGTCACCATATGGGGTAAAAAAAAAGCCAAACTCCACCATTGCAGAGCTTGGCTAGTATGCGGGTCTCTTTTGATTCAGGGATGGTCGAGACCAAGTCCATCCCCGCAGTACAAAGTCCCATTTTTTGGACTTAGTCACATGCTTAAGTCACCAAGTCATCATCCAGTCATCCAGTAAGGGTCATCCTCAGGCTTGTCAGTAAGTTAGTTAGTGGTCTCCGCCCGCCACCACACCCTCATGATCCACAATCATCGATCGCCTTCGAGACCAGAAGGAAAGACGGGCCTCGGGTGGATCACTACACTTTTCCAACCGTCCAACCTTGACGGAACTCGTCGAAAAACACGACCGTACCAACGTTCGACAGCTAGTCATCTCGTCAGACAGCTAGTTCATGAATGTCTCGTCAAACACCCACTTTAGTCTAGCACCAGCAACGCTCAAAACGACTGCCCTTCAACAAGTTCCAACCAGTCTTTGCTGTAGGGCCAATGGTCTCAGCTCCAGTTCAGAATGGCGTCCCACTCATCACCGAAACGAAGCCACTGGTCCAACTACTCGACCAGTTCCAAGAGACTGCTGCTACTACCTCTGAGCTTAAAGGGCCCACCGCCACTATCGCCACTAGGTCCAGCAGTGCTCTGGAGATGTCCCACAGGACGAACCCAGAGCTCACTATCAAAGCGTTGCCACCAGTCCAAATGGCTCAAACAGCTTAGAACCTTCCAAGCCCGAAGGTGAGGCCAGGCTGTTCGTCGCCAAGGCTTTGCTGCCGGTCCAATGGCTCAACCCAGTTTAGAACGGGGATCTGCCGGCACGAAGGCAAGGGGGATCCGTCGCTCACCACCAAAGCGTTGCCACAGTCCAACTGCTCCGACCAGCTCAGAGACAGCACACCCTCAAGGGGAACGACTGCTCACCACCAAGTCTTTGCTACTCGGTCCAACGGCTCAACTCAGTTTAGAAAGGCGTCCCAATCTTCACCAAGCAAAGCCACTAGTCCAAACAGCTCCAACCTAGTTTAGAACATCGAGCCCAACATCGAGGACTTACACACCTCATCACCAGTCTCGCAATTCAGTCCAATTTGACTTACGAGGAGTGAAGTCTGCCAGCAAGACCCACAACCAAAGCCACTAGTCCAAACAGCTTGGCCAGTTCAGATCAGTATACCCAAAGGACGAGAGTGCTTACCAATCGTTTTGCTTACTCGGTCCAACAGCCGGTTTCGAAAGGCGTGCCGATCTCCACCAAAGCCACTAGTCCAAACAGCTCGAAAAGCTTAGAACGAAACGTCATACTTAAAGGCAAGGGATCCATCCTCACAAGACTGGGGAATCGTCGATAGGACAGCTTACATTTGCACCAGTCTCGCAACTCGGTCCGAAGGGTCGACTCCGGTTTAGAACGGAGATCTGCCGGCAAGAAGGCAAGGTGGATCCGTCGCTCACCACCAAAGCGTCGCCACCAGTCCAAACAGCTCGACCAGCCTAGAACGTCGGGACCACAGTGCTCTTCAGCCAAGTCTTTTGCAACCGGTCCAATGCCTCCACTCCAGATCAGGATGGCAGATCCAAGCCCGAAGGCGAGGACCTACCAACGCTTCACCGCTACTAGTATCGCTACTAGTCCAACGGCTGCAACCAGCTTCGAGCAAAGGACCCACATGCCGTTTACATCAACAAGCCAACCAATGCCGAGTTATGTCGTGCTCTCATCCCTCCTGGGTGGGATGGTGATGCGCCGTCCAGGTTTGACGGGTCTCACAGTTTTGCGCCACTCAGGTTTAGTCACGAGAACTAATCCCTACGACTCGCACGACATTGCCACTTGGCCGATAGCGTCACCGATGTACAGTACAAGACCAACACCAGCAAATAACAACTCCACATCCAAGTCACAGAGACACCTAAGGGAATCGGGAATTTCTTTCTCGCAACAAGCCCGGTATACTACCTGTAACCTACCCGCCGTATAGCCAGTGTGCCCGAGAGATTCCGAAGAATCACGGGACGATCAAAGACTTGACGGAGTAACATAAATGGCAGGCCCCGGGCTCGCAGTCTTTCACACCCGATTCTCGCATTCGACATCAATGTTCCCTAGACACAGAGCGGCTAAGGCACTCCTAATCCAAGATACAGAGGCATGAGGCAACGAGTCGGGATCGTCTTCTTACTCAAAGCTCAAAACATGGCTCAGCATGCTATCCTTACCTGCCCGCCCGCAGCCCAAACACCGACGGAGTAAGATTATGGGTTAAGAGTAGGGCTAAGCCGGACCAAACTCTATCAGCAGCACATCACCAGACTCTTTCGCCCACAGCCAACACATCCTGAACTCAGAAATGCCCAGACGCACACGACTCTTATATCAGCCTGTAGGGTCACACTGCTCGTCGCCAAGTCTTTGCTGCCGGTCCAACGGCTCAACTCCAGTTCGGAATGGCATACCACTCGCCACCGAAGCGTCGCCACTAGCCCAACTGCTCCGACCAGCTCAGGAACCAATCCAAATCCAAGACACAGAGGCACGAGGCAATCGAGTTAGGATCGTCTACTTACTTAAGCTGGAACACGGCTTAACATGCTACTCATGCGTACCCGTCATTAGCCCGAAGACCGACGGAGCAAGCTTACGGCAGGGCCAAGCCGGACCAAACACTTTCAGCAGCACATCACCAGTCTCTTTCACCCACAGCCAACACATCCCAAACTCAGAAATGCCCAGCTGTTACTTAATAAGCTCAACCCAGGGCACGGACACGTGGAACAAGCAAGTTAGGATCGTCCGCATACTCCAGCTTGAACACGACTCAACATGCTACCCTTGCGTACCCGTCCATAGCCCGAAGACCGACGGAGCAAGCTTATGGTAGGGCCAGGCCGCTAACACTTTCAGCTGGACTCACCAGACTCACAGGCCTGTAGTCAACATCATCTCGAACCAGTTCTGAGCGCAAGAGAGACAGCTCAGAGACAGCACACTCTCAAGTGGAACGAGTGCTCAACACCAAGTCTTTGCTACTCTGTCCAACGGCTCAACCCAGTTTAGAAAGGCGTCCCAATCTTCACCAAGCAAAGCCACTAGTCCAAGCAGCTCCAACCTAGTTTAGAACATCGAGCCCAACATCGAGGACTTACACAGCTCATCACCTGTCTCGCAATTCGGTCAAGTTTGACTGAGGAGTGAGGTCAGCAGTGTCCGCCAAAGGACGAGAATGCTCACCACTCGTCTCGCTTACTCGGTCCAACAGCCGTTTTAGAAAGGCGTACCGATCTCCTCCAAAGCCACTAGTCCAAACAGCTCGACAAGCTTAGAACGAAACGTCTTACCTAAGGCAAGGGATCCATCCTCACAAGAAGACTGGGGGATCGTCGATGGAACAGCTTACGTTTGCACCAGTCTCGCAATTCGGTCCGAAGGGTCGACTCCGATTTAGAACGGGGATCTGCCGGCACAAAGGCAAGGGGGATCCGTTGTCCACCACCAAAGCGTCGCCACCAGTCCAAACAGCTCGACTAGCTTAAAACGTCGGGACCACAGTGCTCATCAGCCAAGTCTTTTGCCACCGGTCCAATGGCTCCACTCCAGATCAGGATGGCAGATCCAAGTCCGAAGGCGAGGACCCACCAACGCATCACCGAAGTATCGCTATTAGTCAACGGCTCCAACCAGCTTAAAACAAAGGACCCACATGCCGCACACCAACAAACCAACCAATGCCGAGTTATGCCGTGCTGTCATCCCGCCCGGTCGAAGCAGGATGGTGATACGCCATCCAGGTTTGATGGATCTCACACCTTACGGTTTGCGCCACTCAGGTTTAGTCCATACGACTCGCACGACACTGCCATCTGCCCTGGCCGATCGCTTCGCCAATGCAGAGTACAAGACCGACACCAGCAAACACAATAATGACTACTCGACATCCAAGTCACA